>JASGXE010010175.1:0-15182 GCA_030068105.1 Sinentomon sp. SZTP_YWyxl
TCTTGGGAAGCAACTTTCTCCAGTCAATTTTGAGTTGCTTGATTTGAATGGAAATTTCGTCTCAACTACTCATGTCTCACACCTGAAGAAGTATTATCAACGAGAGCCTCAAGTCCAATGGCTTTCGAAACGCAGGCACTAAAAAGATGTCAGTTCCTTGTGTACATAGTTTATGTTTTGGAATTTTGTGTGGATATGGGGAGTCCAGGATTATGTTTGAACATTTTGTTTTCTTGTATATGTTTTTGGAATTATTAGGCTAGGATAATACAATCAACAAATTTTTGAAGGAGGAGGAAGTGTGAGGTTCTTATTGTTCTACTACCATGACAGGGAAATTAGGGTGAGCCGAAGACCACATCTTAAGTACCTAATGGTTAGGGTAGGAGCTTAAAATCATAGATGGATTTGAAGAGCTCACAATAAGCTCCAGCGTTACCATGCTGCATGCTGCTATCTCGATAAGCCTGAATCTTTCGCTAAGCTCATTGCCTGCTGCTTAACTGCTTTCGCCGGATGCTAATCCAGTTGCTTGTTTCGAGCTTCTTTCAGCAACAAAGTGAAGTCGTCCACTACAGAGAAGAAGCTTCGTCGATCGTCGAGACTGGCCAGTCGAAACCACAATCAGGAAGAGTTGAAGAGGTGAGCAATTTCGTTCGTCAATTCCTCTTCTGTCGCCTAATACTGTGACTTCTGGGGAAAGAACCCTGCAAAAGGACGAATTCACGTGCCAACCCATATGTGTTTAACTGAGTCAATTCTTTTTCCGGGAAGGAATCGAAGTGATTCTTTAATTTCCTTAATCCCAAAATCTGGATCAAGACCCTCCGAAAAGGTTCTTTCCAAAAAGTTGCTTTTTTAAACTATTTTTTTAAATATGAATATTTCTGCCTCTTTCATTGTTATTATTTTCTGGAATACACGCAGTGCTATCATCGTCGTCTTGTTGCCACGATTGAGGAATGAAAACCGAATGCAATTAAATGGGGATTTGCGGTCGAAACACAAAAATTGTGTTGTGCTTCTGGGATATGATCAGGATGCCGTCTCGACATGGTGCAGTTCTTACTGCATGTAAGTCAGCGTTGGAAAATGTAATTTCATTTCTTTTAACGCGAAAAGGTCCCAATTGGATTTCCAATGTTCCCTCCAAGCGCTTTGAGTATACTTACCTGGGTGTTATACTTGAAAGTTACCGAAATTGGCAGCCCATCTTTCTCGTGTAAGCTGCTAAGGCGAATTCTGCCCTTTATTTCGTCAAGTGTAACTTTAAAAAATGACCAAGAACAATTCGTGGTATTGCTTATAAAAGCCTTGTTCTCCCGACAATGGAGTGTGCGTCACCTGCTGGGATCCCTTCCTTGCAACGATTTGTCACACCTTGTAAACTATGCAGATCGGTGCAGCTCGTGCTTTTGACTTCCGTGAACCCGCCTCATTATTATTCCCGTCATTATCATCCTGACATGACAAAAAGGATGTTGGGAAATATTCCTTCTTGGCCAGGCCCATAACTGAGTGGAATCAGCTGTCGATAACCGAGTGGAATCAGCTGCATGGATCCACTTTTGATCTCCTCCCAGCTATAGATATCTTTCAGAACAGTCTTGCAAGCCGACTTTCTTGATGTTGCCTTGTCTCTCTTTGTTTTGTCGTATTCATATGTTTTTGTTCCTTGTCATTAATTTGTCATTGTATTTAAAATTGATAAAGGGAACCCTGAAAACAAAGTCAATCAATCAATCAGAATGTATGACCGGGTACCCTTGCAACCCCAATTATTGATCGATGGAAAAGTGAGGGACGATATGATGAAAGGGGAAAATCTGAAATGCCGTAATTCTGAAACTGCGAAAAAGAGAGCGAAAATTGAATGGGCGAGAATTTGGGACAGCCAAGATCTGGTGCAGCGAAAATCTAAAACAGCGGAATCTGAGACAGCGGAAAATGTGCGACTCGAAAATGTGAGGACGAAATAAAATGCGCAACAATAACGCGGGCTGTAACTTCACCAACGAGCAGAATATCTTATGCTTTAAAGAGTGCTGATTTGACAAAGATTTTGGCAAGAAAACATCAAACGACATATTGTCATCCATCAAAGCGATCGTTGCTGAGGACAGTTCTGATTTGTGAGGTACGAGTGACAGAGTAAATACGAGGGAAAATACCTCATGTTCTCTAATTCCTGCAACAGTCTCGAATACACCATGAAGTGCGTTGTGTTAAGTGCCCGATTTGTTGAAAGTCAACTGGGGGGGGGGGGGGGGGCAAACCGCAATTTTAAGGGAAAAATACCCATATTTGTATGCATACCTAACACCTCAATTTTAGGTGAAATATTTTCAACTTGGGGGGGGGGGGTAATAGCCCAATACCCCTGCAAATCGCGCCTTGGTTTTGTCATTTTGATCGGCAATGCATCGCAACGGAAAACAGCATAGATGAAGAATGCCTGACATTATACATTTTAAAATAGGTCCAAAGAGTTGCTTTCACAGCACGATTTACTGATTATGAGACAATGGAGCAGCAAAAATGAAATATTGAACCTGTTGACGACAGCAGAAACGTGCATGATTGGGCAGAGAAAGTCCAAACTTACTGCAGACTTCAAATCGGAGAAAACGGTGATGTCTTGATTGGGTATTCTCGAAAACAGATGACGAAAATTTTGCACATCAATTTCACTTCCATCCAGTTCTTTTTCTCTCAGAAAATTGGTGTTGTTTGGTCAAGATCATCGCTTTTCCATTTGACTGTATGGAAAAAATCTGGAGAATAAAAAAGAAGAGATGAATATGCTATCGTCTGATTTTCGCATTGCATATCTCTGCTCTGCTATTCCGATTGGATTCAAAACACCATGCTTCAACACTTTGACAGCGACGGTTTCATTCTTAAAGAACAGTTGTTGCGAAAATGCGTTGTGGATAATTATTTCATTGCCTGTCCACCACCACAATGGCCGCAACCACCCTACCTGCGACACCACGGCCGTTGTGCCAAACCCACCATTCATCCATAAACATTGCGGAACCGAGCTGACTGCCAGCTGATCGCCAACCGGTCTGTCATAAATCGTCACACGAGCATTATCGCAAGAAATGTTTGCTTGACATTCTCTTTGGTTTGGTTTTCAGTGTTTGGCACTTTTCCTCTTGGTACCAATATCATTCTTGTTACAGTGTGCCGATGTTTAGTGGAGTCAATTTCGCAGGCTTATTGTTGTTTTGAATTTTGATACGAGGATACTGATGCAAACTAAACAGTCGGTTGACAATAAGTAAAGGCGGTCAAAACGGTATGGCTTCACGATAAGCAAAGGGCGGTTAAGGGTAGACGGGTTCGGTCAATGGTGGACAACTACAAGGAACAAATTTACGACGCGCTATAACGAAATTGGTTCTGCCAAATGTCGATAGTATTCCAAAGTATTCCCATAATTTTCATATTCATTCGTAACTGAGCTTGTTGTTTTCGTTTGTAGTTTTTCCAAAATTGTCAGGCATTTTAAAATGGCTACCGCGAGCTAACATTATCACCAGAATATATATCTATATCCAATCAAACAATGATCGTTCTTGTTAAGTACTTTTGTTTTGTTGGACGTGCTTGTTGTTCTCTTTGATTTTTGTAATTGCAAGCGGACATCCTACAGAACATGATCCTCCAAAGGAGGATCACCCAAAAATGAAATTTTCAAGGATATTTGCATCGAAAATCGCTGATCCTTGTTAAAACACTGAAAATGCCCCTCATTGTTAAGCGAGGTCTAAAAATGTGAAAATGCTCCTATTAACTTACCGTCACCACTCGTGATTATTTCCGGCTTCGCTTTCACGACACCTGAAAGGGAAAAATGAATACTCTTTTCAGTGCATTAATCCTGTGATCACTGACCGTGGTGGTCTATACAAAAGGCATTCTAGAAGCACAATTGAAACAATTCCAAGTTAAAAAATTCTTATTTTTCAATGCTCTTCTATCTTCGAAGAATGAAAATGCCAGACTCTTGTTGATAAAGTTATTGCTATCGTTTTTACTGAACGTTTTGATCAGTGTGTTTAAAACTTCAGTGATGCGCATGTGTCGAACAAGCATATCCTTGATAACTTTTCAGCCATGTAAAATTTCTGCAACCAGGGTAGCCGATCAAGAAGATTAGGGGATTTTTTACCCCATTCATTCCCATACGATTCCCTCAATCAGCAATGTTTGTGAAATGGAAATTTGCCCATTTTTGCCAATTACCCGTTGGAATTTGGAATTTGAAATCAAAAAATACGCTTCCTAATTTTATGTAATATGATTATTTGATAAAATCATGCTGGGTGTCAGTGATCCAAATGGCCTGATTCGGCTGCGAGGGGCAAGGTTTATATGCACAAAACTGTTCCAAAAAACCACGGAGCTTTGAGTGCAACCTGGCTTCAATGTGCGAGTATATCGCCTCAAAAGTGTCCTCTTCGTTTCATGCAAATTTTTAAGGCGCTGGGCAGAACAGACTATTTTGCTGCATTTGCGACAGCCAATGCTGGCAGAACAACAGCATGATGCAGTAGGGAAGTGGAGAACGAACGGACAACACCTTTCCACTGTCCTCAGATTGATAGACTTTGTGGGTTGCGACACATGGATATGGCAATATTGTGGGTTGCGACACATGGGTATGGCAATATTGTGGGTTGCGACACATGGGTATGGCAATATTGTGAGTTGCGACACATGGGTATGGCAATATTGTGGGTTGCGACACATGGGTATGGCAATATTGTGGGTTGCGACACATGGGAATGGCAATATTGTGGGTTGCGACACATGGGTATGGCAATATTGTGGGTTGCGACACATGGGTATGGCAATATTGTGAGTTGCGACACATGGGTATGGCAATATTGTGGGTTGCGACACATGGGTATGGCAATATTGTGGGTTGCGACACATGGGTATGGCAATATTGTGGGTTGCGATTCATGTGTATGGCAGCATTTTGCGTTGCGACACATGGGTAGGTATATGGCAACAATTCCACACACAATAATTTTTCGATGTCAATCGCAGGAACGCCGAAAGTTTGATGTGGGGGAATGCTTGCCCTTGCATTCGCCAAGGGAAAATCCAATAACACTTTGTGGAAAATATCGTTCGATCCCCTCAATGATACCCCAGAAGACAAAGATTTTAGGTGGATTTGGAGTTTGAACAAAAAGTTTTTTCGATTATTCATTCCAGGTAGTTGAAGTGATGCAATTTTGCAGCAGGATGGGATTTGAGTGAGTCTCGTTTCGATCGGTTTGTGACGGCATGTAGGAAGCAGTGACGTTCATGGAACCTTTGCTTCGAATTCGAGCCGTTGTTAACGTGGCAGCTTTGAAGCCAGTGCTCGAAGTGTCACAAAAATATAGGACAGGAACGCCAGGAAAAAAAGTGGGCTCTTGTAGCGGAGGCACCCAACATGGGTTAGGTAAGGCCAAGAGGTAAGACGGGTAAGGGCAACGGTGAAAGTTCATAGATATGTCCCATATTTATGCCTTCAAAACAATAAAAAAATCTTTGGGTTTGTTTTCTTGCAGAAAAACTACTTCAAATTTCCCGATAGACGCTGATCTGTCAGCTTTTTCTCAAAAGGGTCTGTGCCTGCGTTCCCATCTCACATTTCTGATCCCGAGGGCAGTGGGAGCTCCATCTCAAAAGGGCATGCAGGAACTGTCCCTATGGTGCAAGATGGTCACTTAGAAGTGGGGAAGGATCACCCGTGAATTGTGATTCGGCAATTCAAAAATTCCACACCATGTTTGAGACCCAATTTATTCAGGTCAAAGAGAATTCAGGCAAGAATTCATCATCTCAACTGCCGTCAATATTTCCAAAGGAAGATATCGCTGGCAGACTTTGACATTCTTGCAAAATGAACCATTTTGGTTGAAAAAGCTTCTTCAGTTCTTGCCATACCACCGACGATAACACTGGCAATTTTTACCCCATCCCTGAAATCCATGCTCCCGGTGTCAAGAAACTTCTTTTAAAAATCAACCCGAAAAAAGCCATGGGTCCAGATGGCCTCCCAGGCCGCCTGCTCAGAGAACTTTCGCCAGCATTAAGCATTATTCTATCTTTTCTCTTTACACAGATTTTTCAAACCGGTGAGTTGCCACTTGATTGGAAAAAAGCGGTGGTTATCCTGTTAAAAAGAAGGATCAGCCCCCTAACCAGCCAGATAGTTACCGTCCCATCTCACTTATACTTGCATATGCTCCAAAATGTTTGAACAGATACTGGCGTCATTAATTGGGGGTTTCCTGCATGACAAGGAGATTCTCCATCCCAACCAATTTGGATTCCGAGAAAAGATGTCTTGCGAGACCCAGGTGCTGCTCTTAGTCGACGAGATCGCTAGGAATCTTGATAATAGCCAGCCTACCCATGCGATATTTCTGGACCTAAAAAGGCCTTTGACCTCGTCCCTCATGGAAAGCTTCTCCTTAAAATGGCCACCTTGGGCTTTCCCAGCATATTTGTAAAATTGATAAGCAACTTTTTGGAAAACCGCTCTCAAGTTGTCTCAGTTAACCATTTCTTTCCAGTGAATCGCCGGTACCTTCTGGCATGCCCCAGGGCAGTGTGTTGGGGCCACTGTTGTTCCTCATCTATATAAATTATGTCTGTGCAGACCTCCGCTCCAGCATTCGGTTGTTCGCGGACGATATCGTGATATAAAGAGCAGTTGTCTCTGCAGACGATAATACCATTCTGCAGTCGGACCCTCACCTGGTCTCATCTTGGTGTGGTGCCTGGGGAATGCAAATCAACATGTCAAAAACAAAGGCCATGGTTTTTTCAAAGCGCTCCAGACTCCCCGTTGCTGAACAAATTTACAAGATAAACGATCAGCCCATCGAAACTGTAAAAACCTTTAAATACCTGGGTGTTCTCTTTCCCATGATTTGTCCTTGCCACGCCAATTTTACCCGTAAGAAGTCAAAAATTACCCTTGGTTTTATCCACAGAAACATGCGATATGCATCCAGAGAAGCTAAACTCAAGGCGTATGTATCCCTTGTCCTGCCTGTAATTGAGTATGCCAGTGCGGTTTGGGACCCAATCTCCCAGGAAGACGTTTCCAATGTTGAAATGGTACAGAGAAGAGCAGCCCATATGATTTCCAACTCTTTCACCAGAGATATCACTATCAGTGTACCGGTTTATTGAGGGATCTTGGCTTGTCATCTTGTCATCAAAACTATTTCTCTTTTCCCAGTTTCCTTCCAAAAAGAGATGGAGCTCCCCTTTAGAAATATCCTTGAAACTGCATGGTGCGGTATTACCTTAGGTGAGTACAAACTGGTTCTTGGATGTGTATATCTATCCCCATCCGCAGACATCGCTGTCTTGGAAAAATTAACAGAAATAATTCTCGCGGTTAAGGAATTCGCTGTGACTGCAAAGGCCCTGTTGCTTGTATCTGGGGACTTTAACTTGCCAAACATTAACTGGGAAGCCCCATCGCAAACGTCCGGCTCTTCGAAAGATTTATACTTCCTGGACATGCTGGAGTTAACAGGGCTCTTCCAAACTGTTCGATGCCCAACTCGTGTTTGTTCAAATGGGACAGCAAATATTTTGGATCTCGTTCTGATGAACTTCGAGGCCATTTCTTCCGAAACTAAAGCAATACCTGGCATTTCTGATCACCTAATTCTGGTTACGTCTATCGGTTTTCGCCAGGGGCCTAAGTCCAATATCAAATTCAGAGAGATTAAAAACATAAAGCGCTATGACAGGGCTGACTGTCTTAGTCTTAAGCAGGGTACCAACTACGCAGCTGCAGCTTTCTGCTACAGCAGAAAGCTGCAGCTGCATGGTCAGTACGTGTTTGGCAAGCGACAGCTTTTAATTTCGTCCGCTGCAGCTGGAAAGCAGCAGGTTTGAAGTTAGTACCGTCTCCCAGCTGTACCGAATGCTATAGCTATCTGCTGGAGCGGAAAGCAAAAACTGGAAGGTTAGTACGTTGAGAAACAAAAAAGTCACAGCTTTACAGCTCCAGCTTTTGCTTCAGAGATTTTTCTGAAGCAAAAGCTGTAGCCGATGAAAAATGTACAGGCGGAGTTCTCGGACCGAACCCTTTTAGCTTCCCGTGGTTGTTTATTTCACATTTTCTTGGTTTTTATGAGTTATTGGATATTTTGGTTATTTTATTGTTTATTATAATGGTTTATTTCATGTTTCTTTCTTCCGCGCCGATAGTTGATATCGATTGCATTAAAATTGAAAACAAATATCCATGCTTATGTTCCGAAAGATTTTGTTTCTTTTTCTTGGCCATGTTCTACTCTTGGGCCCGGTTGTTATGTAAGCACACTTTGTCTTTTTTTGCGCCAATTCCAGCTTTTTGTTTTTATTTGCTGAGGCCCGGCTGTCGTTGGCGGTTCGCCACGAGCTTTTTTTCAAGTATTTTATTAACTGTGAAGTAAGAGGTTGCAATATTTCTCCAATTTTACTTGAACTACTGTATGGCAAGAGATTCAGAGAAGACGGAGTCTCCAATGAAGGTTCCCCTTCTTCCCACTTTAGTTCATGTTTCTTTGCATCGCATATTGATTGTGAAATGGGGCAGATAATTTCTAGATCCCTAAGTGCACAAAACAGATTTTGCGGCACAACTAGGGAAGGCAACAGATGTCATTCTCATTTCACATACTCTATCGAAAGTGACGTGAGAGGCAACACAGATTGCAACCCAAGTGACCACGCACACCAGTGCAGACTTTTTCATGACAAATGCAGGGGCAACATTTCATAGGTTCAGATTGGGGAAAACATGATAGAAAGAAAGTGAAAAGTGGGATAATGCTAAAAAAGCAACAGGCAATGGGAAACACCCCTGGGGCAGGTCAACGGAGGGGTTCCAAGGGACACAGCGCCTGACAGTCGTACAGAAACTGAGGAAATGTTTACATTAAGCATTTACATAAAGTATAAATTTTCGGCATGCGTTTCATTGACAATTTGGCAATGTGTGGCATGTGTTTTTGACAATATGTTTCCCTATCGCCATTTGAGGCCATGAAGGAAAGAATACGGCCACTTATCAACAGTCACACACACCGAAACACACACCGAAAATACAACACCGCAACAAGCTTGTTTGTACGTCTTCTGGTACACCAAGCCGCAGCTTTTCAGGTGTAGCTGAAAAGCCACAGCTGATCAGCTAGTATGGTATTGCAGCAAAGCCGCAGCTTTAAACGCTGGAAATAAAGAGTTTGGACGGATCACTCGCTGTGGCAGAAAACACTGCTTTTCCATCTGGGGCCTGCCTGGATAGTTCGTACGTGTTTTCCAGTCTTCCAGAAAGGGGAAGTTCTCAACTTTATTTCATTTTATTCACTTTTTGCATCTTGTGTTTCTTTCTTTTTTTTTTTTGCAATATTTATTTCTTTTCTTTTTTTTTCTTCTTTTTTTTTTTGAGTTGCCTCTTTTGAAGTTGCTTTGCCTCCTTCCTTTATTCATTTTCTTCTTTCTTACTCATTTTCTTTTCTCTTTTTCTCTTCCTTTTTTAGATTATTTACTAAACGTCAAGATGAACACAGGGAGGCCTGACAGATACCGTGATCTTCCTTTTTGACGATTCCGGACTGGAGGGGCGACCGTTGGGACGAATTGTGGAAAGGGATGTCTGACGAACTCGGGAGATGACACTGAATGAATGACGGAGGTGTAATGACGATAGCTAGCCCAATAGATGAATGATCTGACAGTGAGCAAATGATGAAGGGTTTGTGGCATCATTGCAGCGTGTGGACTGATCAAGATAAGATAATAAACTGGAACCACCGCTGGTTCCCCGCCCACGAAATCATGAGACAAAGTCCCGTGTCATTTTAGAAATAAAACCCAACGCCAATGGATTGACGCGCAAACGTTCAGTGCACCAGGCACCACGTCATAACAATTTTAAAACAGGGACAATTATGATCAATGGATGGCAACTTGCCAACATGGGAGGCGCGTCAAAAGCCACATAAGGCGGAGGTAGGTAGCAACCAATGTTGCGGTAAAATTGCCATGGGGCAATATGGTCCAATTTTTCCCAAGGGTGAGGCAAAAAGGGCAAATTTGTTATTTTAAAATGCCGGCCAGTAATAAAAAATAACAGGAAAAAAACAACAACAAACACAATGAAATCAAGAATGGTGTCAAACCTTGTCATTTGTCCGGCCATTGAAAAATATCAGCCGAAGAATCATGTCATATCCACATTAAAAATGGCCAGAATGAACGTGGCTCAAAGTAACCCAACAAAATGTGTGGTTGTGCATAAAAATTCGCAAACAGAAATTCCCTTGAAATGTGTTGGTAAAAGAAAGAAAGTGGGGGAAGCAAATTAGAAAAATGGCAAAAACGGACTACCTACCTAGGTTTTTGTAATTGGGTCTAATCATTAACCGAGGAATCTAGCCTGGAGTGAACTATCTGAATGAATTGCTTCTCTGAGATATTTAAAACTTCTGGGAGGAGATGCAATCTGTTCCACACAATGAGGTATTCCATGAAAAATGCATGCCGATCCACATTTTTCGAAACTATAGGAGGGACAAATGATAAAAAACCGCCTGCCCTTGTAGGAAGTGTATTTGTTTTGAAACTCCAAGGTCCATCACCCCAACCCCCACATCTGTTTATGCATTTCCTGAAAGAAGAGAGACCATGCAAAACTCTTCGGAGTTGTAGCGTTTCCCAACCAAGATCATTGATGAGGGAGGTGACACTCATATCAAACGAAAAAATTGCCCGAGACAAATCTTGCAGCTCGCCTCTGCACAGCCTCAAGTGCATCAATGTGGCACCTCTGAAATGGAGCCCAGGAAGTTGTGGAATATTCCAAAATGGACCTAACAGTTGAGAAATACAAGATGGTTTTCACACGTTTAGATGCATAACCATTTTTTTTTTTTTTTTTTGCCTGGTACCATAATTCCTAATGAGAAATTTCAGTTGATTTGAAGCTCTCTTCACCAAATTATGGATATGTGGTGCCCAGGTGGAATGGAAGAGGTGGAATAGTGGTGTCCCATGGTCTTATTACGATTACTCTCATTTGGGGAAAAAAAAATAAAAAACCAGCACATACTGAAATGAAATCAGCATTCAAAGCACAACAACTTGACAACATGTAAAATATCGCACAAACTTGGAAAACTTGGTGGACACCACAACAGTGGTGTCCACCCAAATACAAGGGCATCCAGATAACTTTGCAAAAAAGACTTCGGTAATAGGAATTGTCACATAAATTACTTTTTGAACAAGTGAACAAAATTGAACCACCTGTATTAACCACAGAAATAAATCTAAAAAATATATGAATTGTCAGTGGTGTCCCCTGTCAGGGGTCCTTCTATTACGCGGAAATCGCGGAATTTGCGGTCTGTGGCTGCAGTGCGAATATGGACCTCAAAACCTCCAAATCAAGCTGCCCTAATGTAACCTAACCCCACCTAACCTAACCTAACCCATTCAAACCTAACTCAACCCAACCTAACCTAACCTGCGATTCCGCGTAATTCGCTTGTTTTGCGAACCGCCATATCTCCCATTGGTCCGCGTCCGCATTTTAGTTCGTCCCCCCTGTCAGTGGTGTCCCATAATGATGGGACACCGTTGACATATCTGGGACACCACTGACAGTATTCAAAGATTGGATGTAATTTTTTTTTTGTTTTCTTTTGTTACCACACCACTGACCATGGGACCTATTTTTACCAGGAAAGAAAAATTGGAACAATTTTAAAAAACACCACTGACACTACTGACCATATAAATGGGACACCACTGACATGTGAATGGGACACCACTGACATGTTAATGGGACACGACTGACATGTGAATGGGACACCACTGACATGGAACCTATTTTTACCTGGTGATAAAATTGGAAAACTGTGAAAAACAATTACTTCATAAAAATTAAAACATGCTTACAAATTTTGTAAATCGGTGAGACACAGTTTGAAAACCAGAGAGATTCAAAAGATGTCACCACTGACAATGTTTATGGGACACCACTGACATGTGAATGGGACACCACTGACATGAAACCCATTTTTACCAGGTGATAAAATTTGAATAATTGACGAACGTGCCAATGTGCCTTTGGTGCCAATGCTGGGTCGAGTAGCTGTTTTGCTTTGGCTCTGAAGAGCTATCTCAACCCAAAGATTCCTGCTGCATCCACTGTCACCCACAACCGGGTTCAAGCTTTTCTCCGTGATGCTGATTTGATTTCCCTGGAAGCGGTGGTTAAAGCGATCAAAACATCAAAGAACTCCACTTTCAATGTCATTGATTCCATACCTATGGCATTCCTTAAAAACCACTGCGACAAACTAAAAACTTTCCTTTTTGTGCTCTTCTCAGTATCCTTGGCCCAAAATGTAATCCCAAATGATTGGAAAATGAGTATCGTGATACCACTAGCTAAAGGTGGCCAGCCTCTTTCCACTACCTCCTTCCGACCAATAAGTCTTATCAGCTCTTCAGCTAAACTTATGGAAAAGATGGTAGCCGGCTATTTATATCGGTTGCTCGAGGGTCAAAAATTCTTCTCCCAGCATCAGCACGGTTTCCACAGCAAGTTCTCTTGCGAATCCCAACTGACCAGTTTTGTGCATGACATCGCCACTGCTCTCGGAAAGTAGGGCTGGGCGAATCTTGATTCGATTCGAGGATTCGATTCGACAATTGCGAATCTTCCCAGATTCGATTCGAAAAGATGCGATTCGAAAAATGTGGCAAGATTCGAACCAGGATTCGAGATTCGAAGGTAAGGATTCGATTCGAAATGATTCGATTCGGGATTTTGCGACGATTCGAAAAATATTCGAATCGATTCTCAAATCTTTTAAAATTTCCAAATTGATCTACAGTCCCGTAGGTATGCCACAACCTGGATCCAAACAGTGCTTGCAAGTATCAGGCAGTTCCAGGTTCTCGTTTGCAACGATCTGTCAGAGGCCCACCCACTCACTAGTGGCATTCCTCAAGGCTCAGTGTGTGGCCCTCTCCTCTTTCTCATTTATATTAATGATATTGCAGATAATATCATCTCCAACATCAGGTTGTTTGCAGATGATATAGTCCTCTACAGAGTTATCAGGTCTCCAGATGATTCCAAAGCCCTTCAGGATGACCTAGATTCCATAGTCAAATGGTGTGATGAGAATCAAATGAGTATAAATGTCGCAAAGACATCTGTTATGTCATTTGCTTCATCTACACATCCCTCCATCTCAGATTATTTCATTGGTCCCTCTGTGTTGTCTCGCCCAGAGAATATCAAATACCTTGGCATTCATTTCAATCCTGCCCTGAACTGGGGACCTCATATAAGTCAGATGGTAAAACGGGCATCAAATCAACTGAAATTTCTTATCCGACACTATTCCCACGCCTCCAGAAAGGTAAAGGAAATACTCTACTTCTCATTGGTTCGCTCCATCTTAGAATATTCAACAACGACCTGGGATCCTCATCTTCAGTGCCACATTGATGCACTTGAAGCTGTCCAGCGCAGGGCAGTGAGGTTTGTTTCTGGGGACTTCTCCTTTCACTCCAGTGTGACATTGCTCAGGGAAGAGCTGGGCTGGAAATCCCTTGCTAAGAGGAGAAAGCTCAGGGGTGTTTCAATTTTTCGAAAATGTGTCCGTGGTGAGGGAGGATGGGCAGGATGCTGTTGCACCCTGGTCAAAAACACAGGGTCGACGAGGGCCAGTGACCTCGTTTCATTTATCCCACCTTCCCTTTCCAAAAATGTCTCTAGGTTTTCCTTCCTAAACAACTACGTGTTTCTCTGGAACAAACTTGGCATTTCTCATGACATGCTAAACCTATCAGAGGCCAGTTTTTTATCTGTCATAAAGCCTAAACTCAGTTTTTCGCCCTAGTAGGTAGGTAATAGGTCGTAGTTAGGCCTAGGTAGGTATATAGGTTTCTTTGATCATGCCCCCATTTCGCTTCCTTGGAGATAAATGCTAATTGTGCCTTTTCCTTTTTTTCCATGTTTTTCCATGTTTTCATGCACTAAAAATTGAGGTACCTACCGAAATTATTGATATATTTGTGACCAAATTGATTTCTTGTTGTTGTGTTGTCTATTCATCCGAGCCTGTTGTCGAACTGTCACCATCTGGACAATGCCATGCTGGAATCTTCACGTCGCCTGACCTGGTTCGTGTTCTCTTATTTTTATTTTTCTGGCCACATTTCTTGACAATACCCACCATGGGTTTCTAAAACTGTACCGCAATCTCTCTGCACCGATGGTTTGCACTTGAAACCATGTTTTCTCTTTTATTGACGATCGCGACGGCGTCTTATCTAAACACAAAAAGATACATGCTGCCTCGGTAAAAGAACACGACGACTTGATTGTTGTTGTGGTAATTGCCGAGGCAAAAAAATGATGCATGTCTGACCGGGGATTACCAGTTACCACGTCCAATGGCTTTTACTGCCTGTGGCCCCCAACATAGTTAAAAAAATAGTTAAACGAAGCGAGTCTGCAACGGACAGCAAACCGTAATTTGTGTGCAACGATAACTCAAAAAATTGATAACTGATCGCACCCAATTTTTGTGGAGGCGAAGATGTCATTGTTGTGCGTTGCTGTATAGTTTTTGTTCAAAATCGGTGAAAAAATGCCAAAATGGCACAACAAAAACAAAATTGCTCTTTACCCTGCCCCACCTCATCAAAACCTGCAAGCGCAACAACGAACAGACACTGCAGGCCACGAAAACTCCGAACCTCACTCACCGCACCCCCCCATGCCAGCGCAATGCACAATTTCCATCCCAACGCAGACAATGAAGGAGACAAGTCCAAGAGGCGAGCACAGGACGGCAACAAGAGCAGATAAGCCAAGCTGAGAAGAAACAAACAGGACAACAGGTTGCGTTTTGTTTCAGTCAATGAATGCAGGAATCAACGATTCATCCAGGGCCTGCAGATGAGATCTCCTCCACAAGCCCTGATTCATCAGTCAACAACGCACATTTTTTTCCCAATCCACTTCCGCATGCGCGTCTCTGATTGGCTGTTGGGAATTCCAGCCAATTTCAACATCCAATTTTCAAAACCAATCTTAACCAAACCTAACCTGACCAAACCTAACCCTATTG
>JASGXE010010176.1:0-15693 GCA_030068105.1 Sinentomon sp. SZTP_YWyxl
ATTACTTTTCCCATACATGTAAAAAATTGCGTCACTTCAGATTTTATCAAAAAACCAATGCTGCAGAAATGAAAGATCCTTTTTATAACCGAGGTCAAAATCTGACACTTCAAGAAGGCTTGGTTGAAATCTGGCGCTTTCATTTCTATCGCCTCTGCATAAGAGTGAAAAAAATGAAATAATTTCGGAGGCAACAGTTAAATGGGAAAAACATCTATGAGAACATTAACTCCGTTACCACTAATTCGAAATCACCGCAGAATTTTGCAGTAGATTGATCGCAAAACATCGCAAAGCAAGTCACTGAAGAACACCCGTTGGTAAATCATTTTCAAAAATCGAACTTGCTTTTGCAAATGATTGAAAGATTCTGGTTTCTGAGGCGACATCAGAGTTTTGTCTGCGGCGACGTTCTTGCAAAGTCGGCGACGATCAAATTTTGCGATTTTCGAATTCGAAGAAAATCGGAACCCGATGTCACTGGAAATTCACGCAAGCGCCTTCGAAAGCAAGATTGGACCTTCTTCTTTTCGGATGGAAAAAACCCCTTCAGCATCTTGAGTGATTGCCAAACTATCGTACATTTCACAAGAGTTTTTTGCCTTTTCCCTTCTTGCCGCAGAGTGCTCGCGTGGCCTTTCGCATTTTTCTTGCTCAGATGCTCCATCATATTCTGGTGCTACTTTAGAGACTTTCCTTTCCAGTAAAAGTTCTCCAACATCCACCCACCCTTGGATGGATTTCTTCCCATTCATGAAAAGAAAACCATACTTTCCCCGTGTTTTCGATACATAAGTTTGTGAAAATATCAACCTCCAGAGTTGTACATACAGGGTTTCCCAAAAGTCACTTGACAACCCCTGGTATTTGCTAGTTTTCGATCTTCTCTTGTGGGGCTATTTCTACAGATTTCATGTTCAGATTGGGCAGGTTGCCTGCTGCAGGTGTTATCCACTCGAATTGGAACAAACTCCACTCCAAGCTTCCAGGGAAGCTTCAAAACTGCAATGCACTTTTCTGGGGCTGTCAAGTGACTTTTGGGAAACCCGTATACAACCGGCATGTGTACATTATTCGTAGAGCCAAGTGACACTTCAGTTCGGTTGCGGAGGTTTCTAAACTTTTTCGAGTGGGCCAACTCACAATATGGAATCCGCTTCGACTTGAAGTTCCAACTTTTCGAGGTTGCCTTTGGTTACTGAAAACCCTTGACCAATTTTTCACTGGGTGCTCTACGCGTGAGCAAAAAGCTAAAACTTTTCTACACTCTCGAATTCGCTTCGATGTGAATAAAAGTGTGGGTCGCTGTACTACAAAAGCCATTTTTCGGGGACAGATTCCCAAAAGTACCTACAGTGAGCTGAAAATGTTCAGTGAAACAATTTGCTACTCCTCATTCCACTTGAAGATATGAGCTGAGAATTCTCCCAAGTGTGCGCAGAGTGAATTCAGAATTCTTTCAACAATGAAAACTCGGTTGAAAACTTCATTCTCGGCATAGAAATTAAAGTTTTTCGGATAGGGGGAAGTGGACCGAATGTTGTTTGGGCAGAATGAATTTTAGGCCGAATGGACTTTAGTCCGAACGGCATCTGGTCCGAGTGGGTTTTGGTCCGAATGGCTTTTGGTCCGAATTGACTTTGGATCGAATGAACTTTAGTCCGAACGACGTTTGCTCCGAATGGGTTTTTGTCCGAATTGTTTTTACTTCGAATGGTTTTTAGTTCGAACGTTTTTTGGTTCGAATGGTTTTTAGTTCGAACGTTTTTCAGTTCGAATGTTTTTTGGTCAGAATTGTTTTAAGTTCGAATGGTTTTTAGATCGAATGTTTTTTGGATCGAATTGCTTTTGGTTCGAATGTATTTTAGCCCGAACGAGTTTTGCACCGAATTGGTTTTTGTTCGAGTGGCGTTTGGATCGAATGTCGTTTGCATCGAATGTGAATAAGAACGAAAAATTTCCGAAAAGTCTGGCTTTTGCGCTGTGGTTGTTATGTTGGTTTAATCCAAAACATCAGCTTTAACATTGCATTAAATGGGTCGGGATATTTGTTTGGGATGATATTTAAAAGCCAAAAATTGTCTAACTTATCGAAACACAATTAACCTAACCTAAACCTAACCTAACCTAACCTAACCTTAACCGGTTCAAAAACCTATACACAGATAAAACAAACAAGAGAGGCGGTTGTAAGATGTGGAACTGTTCAGATTCAAAACAAACTGTCTCCATCTCCGCAGTCTTGTGTGGAAAAATTCAGAATCTGTCAAAGTTTAACGTCAACAGCCGAGAAGAATGGACAGTGGGTCGAACTGAAGTTTGTTCGAATGCCACTTGGACATAGAAGCCAAATTACTTCGAATCGTATCTGGATCGAATGTGCATTAGACCGAATGTGCATTAGTACGAATGGCGATTAGTCCGAATGCGTTTTACTCCGAGTGGTTTTTAGATCGAATGACTATTAGATCGAATGATTTTTAGGTCGAATTGCATTTGGATAGAATCTCGTTTTGTCAGAATGTACTTTACTCCGAACGGCGAATAGACCGAATGCGCACAAGTCCGAACGGTTTTTAGGTCGAATGGTTTTTAGATCGAATGGTTTTTAGATCGAAGTGTTTTTAGTTCGAATGCATTTTAGTTCGATTGGTGATTGGATCGAATTTTCGGTCTAAAAACCATTCGATCTAAAGTACATTCTGTCCAGGTGCGTTCCCCCAAGTTTTTCTGTGTATTTAAATGAAAAAGTGTGAAGCATTCTCAGCTCATATCTTCAAGTGGAATGAGCTGTACGATCCCCCATTTTCACGCAACAGCCACCCTAACCGGTGAAAACGTCTCTTTTTCACGGTAATCATGGCAACCCAGTGGGTACCATAGCCACCGTTAGAACCCATAAAAAGAGACGTTTTCACCTGTTTCTGGGCGGCGATTGTGCAGAAATGGGGTGTCGGGGCACATTTTTTCACTGAACATTTTTGTTAGGCTTACTTTTGAAATTTGTCCTCGAAAAATTGCTTTTGTGCGATGACCCAGTATTTCATATCTCAGTTAACCCAAGACAATCACAAATTGGGCTTTTTTGGATTTTTGGGGGAGGGTACTGCACGGAACTGGAGGGTCGGAGGGTATTTTGTCGCTGCATATTTTGTGTGTTACTTGTACCGTAGAACATATCCTGAACCTTTGACTATTTTACGATGAAATCTTACCTCTCTCATGAATACCCCAAATGGGCCAATTTTGGTGTACTTTTGGGTGTATTACATGGAAATGGGGGCCCGGAGCAATTTTTACAGATTAATTTCGATTTGCTTTGCCGTCAGAAACATCGCCAAAAATTTTAGCCAAATGTTTTTGGGGCACCCTATAAAAGGGGATAACGTCCCGGTCATTGATTTCGTATGGGTCGAGGAACAGCGCCCATCCGGGCTCACACTCGAACGACCGTCCACCTGGTTAAGCATGCATCCATCTCCGAATTGCCACAAATCGAAGTCGAAAAAAAGAAGTCTCAACAAGTAATGCTTTTAAGATGTCACAAATTTTCTGAAGTGTGTAACCGAGTTTGAAAAGAGCAGACATAAAAACTTTGTTTCCCGTTGGGAATTACACTTACAACGGACACACTCAGATTATCAGATAGATTCCGTTTGCAAAGGCAGTGGAAGAAGTTGCCCGATGCCAAAAGTCCTGTTCGGTTGTCATCCATAATGTCGCAATGCATTTTGTATTTGTCGCTCAAATAGTGGAAGTTGCGAAAGGTCGAATTACATTTGGTCGAATTCCAAAAATTGTCATTGAAATGGTCGGAATTGCAAGAGGTTCATTATTCGTATATTCGGTCAAATTACAGATTGAAGGGATAGTCGTTCAAGTGGATTTCGCCAGTCAGAAAAACCGCAGAAGAGGTTTCCACAGTGAAAAATCTGATACGGGCACGCATGTCGGGCATGAGAATTTTTGCGAATTCCTGGAGTTGGCACTCGGATTTCTATCCAACCCTGCCTGTCCGCTTCTGCCACAGCCAAAAACACAGAAAAATTAATTTGGACACACTTGGTCGCTAGACATCTGGCCGGAGGACATTTGACCACCCGCGTTATCCTGCAGCTGGATGTTCGGCCGCCATAGATCCTTATCAAGCGAGATATCAGCAAAAGCATGTTCGTTGTGGAACACAATTATTGTGGTTTACAAATTTATTTGAATTGTTCCCTCTTCTGCCTGCACGCAATTTTTGTCCTAAATGGCAGCCATAACAATTTCAGACCCACCGAGTACTTTTCTGTAAAAGGTCCGAAGTCTTTTTGGACAAAATGGGACATGCAAAAAACCTGTTCCATTTTTCCCCATTGCGCTACCTCGTAAATTCAAGTCAGCTGGTGAAATATGCTTCAAAAATCGTCAATGAATATGTAAGTAGAATACTGAAACTGCCTTGCCATTTTTTCATCCCAAATTGAAAGACGTGTTTTTCATAGTTATTTTCTCCCAAATGGCGATTTCGACCCAAATGGCGATCCGCCATGGCCAAATTAATGCTGACCATTCTCCACTGTTGGCCAATTTCGTACACGCGGATTTTTGAATATAGCTTCTGTGAACTTAAGTTTTCTCGATTTCTCGTTTTGCCCGAGTATCCCATTTTGCCCGACTTTCCCTTCATGCCTTCCGAAATTGCACCAAGCCCTGTTGACATTTGATAACCCGAACTTGAATGTCGCCTCTCTACCGAAATGCTTCAGCGGATCTATCGCTTTTAGATGCAAGACGTAAAAAAGATATGATTTTAGCGTTGAAATTGGAAACTGCAAGCCTCTTTCTACATGCCCTTTCGAAGACATCGTCTGTTGCAAACGTATTTCTACATGCCGTACTCGAGTGGGTGTAATGGTTTTTCGCACTTTAGTCCACTTTTATCCAAAGCTAAAGTTTCGGAGAGAGCCTTCGCTCAGACTTGATTGACTTCGCCCTTTCACCCCATTTCGAAATTGGGCATTTTTCAGCGAAACGTCAGGGATTTCAAACGCTTCCTCCGGGGTAATGGAAAGGATTACTTGAGGAAATTACAAATCATGCGAAAATCCATCCTGACATCAGTAGCATTCAACCGAATTCCGATTGTAATGCCAGCCTACGAATATATTATGCATGATTTCTCAAGAGGATCACGCATATATTATGCATGATTCTTGCATGGCATTGCCTGCTGTACGGATATATAGAAAGAACAGGAATTCTCGACGATACGATTCGAGGACAAAACTCCGGAGATTTCAAGAAAAACATGCATCATCTTTTGAACGATCATTCTGATATTTGACAAGCAATTCAGCATTCATGCAGGATAAAAAATTGGGTTAAATAATGAGAAGGCAAGGCTATACCAGTACAAGCAAAAAATAGTTCTGCTTGTAAATGTGATCATGTCAATACGCACGTTTTCCTGTTTTCAAAACGTATCTGATCTTGAACATGCCTAACGCACAAAATATACTACCTACTCATGAAAAAGTAAGGGCAGATTTCGGAAAACCTCTTTTGGTTCAAAAGCTGCAATATCAGAAATTTAAATTTATGCGCGTTGCATAACGCATGAAAAAGTTAGGGGCAGATTTCGTGAAAAAGCCTCCTTTGGTTCAAAAGCTGCAACATCAGAAATTTAAATTTATACGCGTTGCATAACTCATGAAAAATTTATGGGCAGATTTTGGAAAACCATCCTTTAGTTCAAAAGCTGCAATTCCAGAAATTTAAATTTATGCGCGTTGCATAACGCATGAAAACGTTGCGAGCAAATTTCGGAAAACCTTTGGTTCAAAAGCTTCAATATTAGAAATTTAAAATTATGCGTGTTGCATAACGCATGAAAAAGTTTGGGGCTGATTTCGGAAAAAACCTCCTTTGGTTCAAAAGCTGCAATATCAGAAATTTAAATTTATGCGTGTTGCGTAACGCATGAAAAAGTTAGGGGCAGATTTTGTAAAAACCTCCTTTGCGGTACAAAAGCTGCATCAGACATTTGAAATTTTCGGATTGCATAGCACATGAAATGGTTGGGCCTGATTTCCAAAAGAACCATGTTTTGCTCCTTTGAGAAACTTTAAACTGATGAAATTATTTGCCTTCGATTTCGGAAAAACCTCCGTTGTATTGAAAAACTAAACTATCTAAATTCATGCGTGTTACAAATTGCGGAAAAGAGTTTGGGGCAGATTTCCTTTTGTTAAAAGCTACAATTTGAGACATTTAAATTTATGCGAGTTGCATTGACCATGAAACTGTTATGGGCAGATTTTGAATTGATTCCACCTTTCGTTTTGAAAGCTGCAATTTGGTTTTTATTTAAATTTTGCATGAATTACGTAGTTATTTGCGGATTTTGGCTAAAAAAAACTATCGTTCCTTCCAGCAATAATTTTGCATCTACAGCTCATTCCATTTGAAGATATAAACTGAGAATGTTTCTCACTTTTCCATTCAAACATTCAGCGAAACTTTGATTTCTGTGCCGAATCACCAGTTCTCCATCGGCATTTCATTTTTGCAGGAATTCTGATTACCCTCTAAGCATGCTTCTGAGTATTCTCAGCTCATATCTTCAAGTGGAATGAGCTTTACCTTTAATGTGAAGCAGTGAAATAATGAATAGATCCACACTGATATCATATCTGAAAAAGCGGAAACATGGGGGTTCCCCACCCGTGTGTTTTCTGCACGTATTTGGACGTTTGATTTGTTCCCAACCGACACAGCTGGGATCTTTGATGCACTTTTTGAGTCATTAGTCGAGAAATGCAGAGCTATAATAGCCTCTCAAAGCTGGATATAGATGCTTTCAAACCATGGCGCATCGCGACTGACCAAAGCACACAAGAGTCCTGCATCTTTTTTACGATACTGAACAAAAAAGACAAGGGAGAGGCGGAGGTGGGTGTTGAAATCTTCAAAATATCACAACATAATTTGCAACCCCGTGTTTGAGACTAGTTATAGGTATATGAGGAGGCATAACTCAAGAATTTCTGTGGTGCCGAGAGTAACCGTGGTATTTTACCATAAGATCAATTTCATTGTCAATTATAATTCACTTTATTTATTTATGGATTTGCTTCCTATCAACAATCATTATAAAGCAGTTAAGGAACGGAGATCGATGCAAATACAATTACTGGAATACCTACAGGGCAAAATAAAAAAAAACAAATGTTGAGTCAGTTAGGCCAACAACTTGCCTCAAACTGTCTTGGCGCAAAAGTGAAATGCTGAGTATTTGCGAAAAAACTTCATCAGGCAACCCATTCCGCTCAGGAAGTCGCTCATAAGTCCCGGGGCGTCGAAAGGTCCCGGATCGCAACCTCAAATGGGCGAGGTGTATTTTCCATGGCGGGAACTGCCCTGCCAACATTTTGGACTTTCCAAAATGTTGACGGAAAATTTTGACGTAGCGGTATCAAGCACATGGCGCTCATTCTAAAAATAAAAAACAACGTTTCGGAAGTTGAAACAAAAATCACATCACAACACAATTACTAGTGTTGCTGAAACGTAATCAATTCTTGCAATTCGGCTCAAAAAACGCCAAACTCGCACAAACAAAAACGGTTGCCCTGGAAACCAAATGAGGAAAAACATTGCTCCATAAATTGTGGAAATGGTTAGAGCTCGTAAGCTCCTTGGTGACGTTGGTTTGGATAGATTGTTCGGATTGGCTAGATTACGGTTAGGTTTGGATATGTTATAGGTCAGGTTTAGGTCAGGTTATGTAAAGTTTGGTTGGTTTCGTTTGGTTGGGTTAATTAAGGCGCTTTACAGAAAAATTGGGAGCGTGTTATAAAATTGTTTCGTCGCAACGGACAATCGGTGCTCAAATTGTAAAATTTTAGCAGGGGAGGAGGGGAACTCAAATAACGATGAAGATTGAGCGGGACCGGTGACTAGGGCAGAACGAACTGAGGCAGAAGTGGACTGAGGCAGAATTTTTGCATTTTTGTAGGCTGATTTTTTTGATTTCTGCGGGTTAGGTTAGGTCAGGTTAGGTTAGGTTAGGTTAAGTTAGGACAGGTGTAAGCTACCACCTCCATGCAAAAACTCCCTCCAAAACTCCCTCCTTTGTCCAATTCTACCTCAGTCCACTTCTGCCTCAGTCCACTTCTGCCTCAGTCCGTTCTATCCCAGTCCTCCGATCCGATTGAGCAGCATTTTATTTTCTATTTTTCCACTTCATTCCCAAATCGCACTCCTGCATTGTGCGTCTCAATGCATGCAGGCGCTGTTAAAAGAGAACTTTTCATGCTATTTTATAGATAGACTTTACAGGGTCCTTCAAAAAACTTCGAACATAGGAGAAATTTCAAAGGTCTGCGGGTAATGTACCTATTGACCATGTCCATTTTCAGTAGGGCTTGATGCAGTTTCCCGAATGTCGTGATATTTTGCGACGCATGTTGCCATTGATTCTAAATGGCACCTTCTGAGTTACAGAATAACTATTGCAGAGCGTTCGGAGAAATTTGGCAGATATTGTACATTAAAACATCACGACCCCTCCCAACTGTTTTCATGGCCTGCGCGTCCCATTTTCTGGTTGGATATCCCATGCATGGCCTTCACCTGACCAGTTGAAGCAAGCGAGGTTCGAAAGAAAATATCACAACGCATAGAAGATTTGCATCTCTTCCGGTCTAGACATCAGGTACCGTTAAAACCAAACTCCAGCCACAAAACAAAATTAAGAAAGTTTTTTTCATAACATGCAAATTTGTCGAAAATATCTTCACACTGTGTGCTTACTGACGGCTGACGGTTTGAAATTCAACTCCTGAGGTTTGGCAGGAGGTAAAAAATTGAAGAGAGCAGAAATTTGAAACAGAGAAAGGATGCGACTTAGAAGAAAAGTAAACTGTGGTGGAATCAGAGGCACAACGTGTTCGCACAGGAGAATCAGCCATCTAGTCACATTCACCTCATTGACTTCGGCCACTCACATCAATTTCTAAATCAAAAAACACAGAATAAGTTACAGCCCCTAAAATATTCACTTGTGCCATCTATTTACGAATAACGAAGAAGCAAGTGTGGACTGGGACCCATTTCTGCTTGTTCATTCGTCAGCTTTAGAAAGCGTGCAAAGTAGAGTCGAATAGTTTTGTCAGTGGACTCTATCGAAGAGTTTCGAACGTTTCGAAAATTTCGAGCGATATCGGGATAGAGCAGTTCGTGTTGATGCTTGATGATTCGGCTCCCGAAAGTTACATTGCGAACCGAACAGCGCAGAACAGATTACGGTTGTCACACTATGGCACCGCTTATTTTTAATTCTGAATTGTTTTTGATGGCTATGCCCTCAAGGCCATGTCTATACATATAAGTTCTTATTGTAGTTTTTTTTTCTGAACTTGTTTTGATGTTTTTACTGCAGCCAGCTTCGTCGATTGCATTTGTGACTTTGATATTATCTAACTGGCAATGAGTACTTCACGAACAATTGCTGGGGCATGTTCCAGAGATTGTTTACAAATTAAAATAAGTTGAAAATGAAAATATTTACGTTAAATAACATTACAAGTCACTGACGTCTTATATGACGTAACAAACAACATTAGTAGGCGCTGACGCCTTTTCGACGTCACAAACAGCACCCTTGTGAGAAAAGGTTTTTTTGAGGGCCTTTTTAACAAAAGTGTCTGTCAAAATTCGCACAATGCAGGCCTTCTGTTTATCTACTTCTTCAGAAAAATAAAAGCGGAAAAATGAATCTTTTGTCTTCCCTCAACATTTGAATCCCTGAAATTCATTGAAGAGTGTTTTCCGCGAGTGTATACGCATTTAGCCGGGAAATTCGAATGATTTTTGCAACGTTTTTTCACTGAGGCTTCAAAATCGACAGGGTGTTGCAATATAAAATTCCTGTTGCAATGTAAAATTCCAATGTAAAATAAAATTGCAATGTAAAATTCTTCAAGGCGCAAACTTTTGCTACATTCCCGCAGGTGTCAGGCCACTTTCTCGCCTTTGAAGCATGTTCACTTTTTTCAGACAAAAATTCTCGCAATGAAATTCTGTACGTGCAAAAACGTTTGATATGAAAATACGTGATAAAATGGTCAAAAATGAGCAAAAAATATCATTTCCCGTTGATTATATTGGTCCGTACCACCTCGTATCACTGCATTTCTTTTATTCAAACTTAATGGCTATAACACATTAGGCAACACTGTTCCCTCGATATTGTGAAAACTTGGCATTCTCCCGCATCTTTTGCACCCCGGCACTATTTTCACAGGCGCATTGCGCCCGTTTTTACCACTCGGCATCAAATAAATTGCACGGTATGAGAATATGCATGGCCCGAAAACGCGGACTATTTTGGTGTCCACAGCCGCAAACCCATGTCGATAACAAAAGGGATGTGCAAAGGAAAGCAGCGTTGAGAGTTTGATAATCCATGTGCACACTTTGTTTAGGCCACAACGTTGCTTAATGTTCACTTGTTGATGTAAGTTCAGCTGAGAAAATTTATTATTTACGGTTAATTGCTGACAACTTGGAGCCAAGAATAAATAATAGGGACGCTGGGTGGACAAATTTTAACACCTCAAACACGATTTTGAAAATATGAAAACATGAAAATATTATATTATAATTTTGAAATATTATAATTTTGAAAATAATGAACAAAAAGGAAGTTCGTGTGGCCCGATGATATCGGCGGCATTCTCAATGGCGAAAAGCTGACACGCGTCCGCTACAAATAATTATAAATTTGTTCTTTTGACATTGCAGCACTGTAGAAATGGGTTTTGCAGTGTGGACATTGCAATTCTTCAGTGTGTGTTTTCTCGTGAAACTGCTCCTGGCATGCCCCCTTGGTTTTCCCAGCTTTTGTATCCGTCTCAGCCTCATGAAAAGAAACGACAAAAGTACTATCTGAATTAGTTCCTTTTTGTTGGATTTCATGGTAATTTTGGTAGATGCGAGCTATTTTTGCACCCCCTTATTTCCCTTGAGTAACTGTGATTCGGGCTTTGACTGTATTTTCGTTGCAGAATTTCTGGACCCGAATACTTTTGCATTCGCTGTGCTCCAATCGGGGGTAAAAGAAGATTATCAGCAAGAGACATCTTTCGGTTTTGGGATTTTCATCGTTAACGAAAAATACCCGACGCTGTTTTTCTTATCATTATTTTTTCTTATTTCCACCCACTTTATGCCACTGGCGAAAGTTTTATCGTGAAATTAAGTGCCCTTAAATCCATTGCACTTTTCGCTGACAAATCCATTGCACTTTTTTTTTTTTACTCGCTTGACAGCTTGACTAACACTTAATTGTGTGCAATTTTTGTAATGTTTTCCTGCTGCCAAAACACGTCGTAGCAGCATTGCTTTAATAATAATAAAATAATAACAAAGAATGATTTATTTCAGACATAAGGCAAACACTCCCCATCATTAAACTTCGAGCATGATAAAAAAATCCAAGTAGGCTATACTGGCGGCGGAAAAAGATTACCCATACCATGTGAAAAATTTCCATTCTTGAGATTTTAGCAAAAACTCCATGCTGTAGAAATAAAAGATCCTCTTTCATCACTGATGTCAAAATCTGACACCTCTAGAAAGCTCCGTTGAAATTTGGCGCTTTAATTTCTACCAAATGCATAAGAATAAAAAGAAAGAAAAAAGTTTCGGAGGCAACAGTTACGAGATGGGAAAACACATGTATGAGTAATCTTTTTCCGCCGCCACTATACCTACTGCCCATCTCAGGGATGTGCTATCCGTTGTGCACGATTCGATGTGTTGAAGTTTACATGTGATTCGGTGGTGTTTTGAACTGCACATGAAACTGAGCCTTTTTGGCTAATTATTTGCCATTTTTACAAAATGCGTAAATTTCGCTGCAACGAAAAAATCTGTAACCCTATACGTCCATAGAGAGACGCCCTGACGGCCGCAGTTGGACGCCTTGTCGCCCAGAGAGACGCTTTTTTGTGCTTGACGCCCAGAGCGCCCTCTGTGGTTGAAGCCTCAGATCCTGACCTCAGACAGCGCAGACCATTCTGAGCATAGAATATAGTCACGTGTCTATCCCAGTGTTAAAATTATAATTTGGTGTTATTGTGTGAAATTACGTAACCCAAAAAATTTCATCGGGGACTCACGAAACAGAAAAAAAATTATGGTCACTGCCAGACCACCGGGATTGGAAAAAGTTTGCACCAGGTTCCATTCCGCATTGCCACGAACGAAAAGAACATTTTATAAAGTTGTGGAATCTCGGCTCCTCTTGTGACGTTGAGCAAACGAAATACGATAGTTGTGGACGTGTAAATACGAGAGAACTCTGCAGTCGAGCCGCGAAACTGTCAACGAGCGCAACCACTCCAAGTTTTCCAAAAGTGAATGACATACTTGTAATTTGGCAGTGGACTTTTGGCGTCATAAAGCTGCCGGCAAGGCGGCAAGGCTCATAGGAATGGGGTCGTTGCATCAAAAGAGCATCGCAACCTACATGCACCTGGTCACCATAATTTCGACATTTCAACTAATTTATCACGAGCTGATGCGCTAACCCATTTACATTGTTGGCCGCACGAAATATGAGACATAATTTCTATTGGTATCTCATAATGCTGTTGACTATCACTCACAAACTCCATTATCAAATTAAAAATTAAAAGAAAATCAGGTACGAGGCGCATATTCAGACCCCAACCTCAATTCTGATGAATCATTCTATACGCAGTATTTCGAGACTGTTATATCGGTCGAGGACAAATGAACAAGACCAAAATACATTGAAAGCTAACGTTCCATCCTTGCCGCTTACCCCTAACTTTCGTTCTTTGAAAGAAAAGGGGTCACATTGAAAGAGGAAAGAAAAACATGCGCATATACTGACAAGAGAAATGCAATTTCGCCTAATTTAAAAGGCAAATCAGGCCTTTGATTAATTGTGATAAATGAGGACATTCCACTGAGAAAACTATTAGATGTTTTTAGGACAGACTACTTACGCGTAGGTTCCTATACGTGTTGCAGGTTGTCGCGAAAGTCCCACATTCCCAGCCTTTGCCACGCCTTGCTCTAAAAAGGAACTGCATCTCACTGTTCTCCTTCGCTTTTGCACTTAAGAAATCACAACATGAAACTGGATAAATACTATATGTTCTATAAAGAAAATAATGTTAGCTTGAAACGCCAACATTACTTTCTTTATACTTCCAGAAAACTGGAAAGGTTCCCTAAATCACGGTAAATCATGCATGAGAACCGATGAAACTATTTTACCACGGCATGAAAATGACTTTCAAATTTATCGGGTCAACTGGGCTCAGTAGCACTCTATATACTAGTGTTCCTGCTAATTGCCGAACGAGACTCTGCCACAGGCCTCGATAACAAGCAATTCTGTTCGCTAATGGTTCTCTTCAGACTTCGAAGACAGTAGCATAACGAAGTACACCTCAAATAAACTTCAAATAAACTTCAAATAAACTTCAAATAAACTTCAAATAGACTTCAAATAAACTTCAAATAAACTTCAAGTAAACTTCAAATATATGCTTCAACTTCAAATCTTCAAAACTTCAAATGAACTTCAAATGAGCTTTAGCTTGAAATAAACTTGAAATAAACTTCAAATAAACTTCAGAAAAACTTCATATAAACTTCAAATTAACTACCCTAAAATTGACTGTCAGTGTCTGGTCGCCATATCTGATGCATATTAAATTGAAACTCTATTTCGCAAACGTTCGCACACTGTTTTATGAATTTTCTCAATTATTGGCCTTCAATCAACGCTTGCTATTATCTATCGACTATCTATATTGACAAAAAATGTCTTCAGGCTTCGAACACAAGCAACATGCCTTAAAATACTTCAAAAAAACTTTAACTTGAAATAAACTTGAAATAAACTTCAAATAAGCTTCAAATGAACTTCAAATAAACTTCAAATAAACTTCAAATAAACTTCAAATAAACTTCGCATAAACTTCAAATAAACTTCAAATGAACTGCCCTAAAATTGACCGTTAGTGTCTGGTCGTTATTGCTGATGCATATCAATTGAAACACCATTTCGTAAACGTTACACACTGTTTTGTGAATTTTTCTCAATTGGCTCTCAATCACCGCGTGCTCTCGCAAAATCAATCATGTCGTTGTGGAGTTTTTGAAATCGTCAAACCCGGAAAGACTCTCCGAGGTTTAAAGCAGCGTTAAAACGAGAATGGTCACAAATAAACACGAAGGTATACGTCGGTACACTCTAAATAAAAATGTCTTAAAGTAAGTCACTTTTCTCCCATTTAAGAGGGGGGACACTTTTCAGATACCCCCCATGACTTACTTTAAGATATTACTTAATTTCAGACATTTGGAGGACATTTAAGATACCTTTCCATGACTTACTTTCAGACAGGACTGAATTTCAGACACATTTTAAGATTGAAAGGTAACTTACTGTCTGAAATTCAGGGAGGAATTCAGATAGCAAACTGTCTTTAATCTTAATTTAAGATACAGTGCATCTTAAATTCTGGATTCAGATGCACTTTGTGACGGAAAGGTATATTCCTGAAATGACTCAGGTTTTTCAGACAAGAATGAAAAAAGGTTCAGCCAACCATGAAGTAGACTGAATTCTTGTACTCACTTACAGATGCAATTGACATCACAGTTACATGAACAGGAACAATTATTGCACAGCTCTTATATTAAACATTCAAGAGTAACAATCATTACACATTAAGATCTACACTAAATCTGAAATTAAGGATGGCCTATTTAACATCACAAATTATTTCAGAACAGAAAACGTTGAGTGTTGGGGAATTTTGGTGCTGGTCAAAGGCCAGGATGGAAATTAGGAGAAATTTGCTTTTAACAGTAAATTTTAAATGTGATTTTTCATTGAATACAACTGTTATGTTTCCTCATATCATTTCCAATTTTCTGTTTTCTTACATTTTCGCCCTCACTTCCCATAATTTAAGACGCCACGTCGCTGTCTTAAATTAAGATAGCACAGCAGTTGCCTTAAATTAAGACAGCGCAAACTGTCTTAAATTCAGACGGTGCAAACAAGGCGAAAACTGTCTGAAAATCTTAAATTCGCATGAATTATCTGAATTTAAGATTCTAAATCCATATTAAGATAAAATTTTAAGACAGGAGTAAACATTTTCACCTGTCTTAAATATTTTCAGACGCTTTTTTATCTAAATAATTCGTTCTTGTCTTAAACTAAGAGATTACAGCAGTGTTTCAGATATCTGCTGTCTTATTTTAAGATATTTTTTCAGTACGTGATCTAGAGTGTAAAGATGCATTATTTTCCCATGCAATGACTATTTTCCAGCTGCACTTCCGAGAATTTCATTTAAACCGAATCCTTCACGTGTCGCAGATGAAAAGGTTGCGTCGGGCCTTACCAACATTTCCAGGACACCGTCTCCTGGTTTCATTTCGACTGCCAGTCTGCCGAAAGTCAGAGAGACATCTGATAGACTAACTCCCACTCGCAATTTTCTCTTTTCGCCAGCACATGCAATCTTTATGCCGAGCTCTCTTTTTTTTTTGTAGTTCAAAATTAGGAAAGGGAATTCTCAATTTCGGTTGCATGTTAATTTAGCTTTGATTTGATTTGGATCGGGAATGTCTCCTACTATAGGAGAG
>JASGXE010010177.1:0-15260 GCA_030068105.1 Sinentomon sp. SZTP_YWyxl
CCCAGGGCGAAAGTTCCCCGATGGTGAATTTTTCCTGAATAAAAAATTTTTTGATGCAGGTGAATTTTTTCCCCGAGGGTGAAATTTTCCCCGAGGGTGAAATTTTCCCCGAGGGTGAAATTTTCCCCGAGGGTAAAATTTTCGACGCTGGTGAAGTTTTTTCCTGAGTGTAAAATTTTTGACGCTGGTGAATTTTTTCCCCGAGGGTGAAATTTTCCCCGAGGGTGAAAATTTCGCCGCGGGTGAATTTTTTCCTGAGTGTAAAATTTTCGACGCTGGTGAATTTTTCCCCGAGGGTGAAATTTCGACGAGGGTGAAATTTCGCCTCGGGTAAACTAACCCTGTTCCCGCTCCGAGGAGAAAATGCTCGCCGTGGGCCCCGGCCTGCCATCTAAACTCGCGGCAGCATTCGGAAATTAGCGTCCGGGGACTGGGATAGAACGGACTGAGGCAGAATGGGACTGAGGCAGAATGGGACTGAGGCAGAATTTTTTGTTGGCCTCTGTTGGCCACTTCTTGGTTTGTTGGCCACTTCTGCCCCAGTCCCATTCTGCCTCTGTCTCATTCTGCCTCAGTCCCATTCTGCCTCATTCCCATTCTGCCTCCGTACCATTCTACCTCAGTCCTATTCTGCCCGATCCAATTCTGCCCCACTCCCATTATGCTTCCAGCCCATTCTGCGTCCGTGCCATTCTGCCCCAGTCCCAATCTGCCTCAGTCCCATTCTGCCTCTATCCCATTCTGCCCAGTGCCATTCTGCCTCCGTCACATTCTGTCTCGGTCCCATTCTGCCTCAATCCCGTTCTGCCCCAGTTCCATTCTGCCCCACTCCTATTCTGCTTGTCCCATGATGCCCCCGTCCCATTCTGCCCCAGTCCTATTCTGCTCTTCCCATTCTGCCTCTGTCCCATTCTGCTCCAGTCCCATTCTGCGTCTGTCCCATTCTGCTCCAGTCCAATTCTGCCTCTATCCCATTCGACCCCATTCCCATTCTGCCTCAGTCCCATTCTGCTTGCTTCAGTCCCATACTGCCTCAGTCCTGTTCTACCTCTGTCCCATTCTATCCAAGTCCTTTCTGTCCCTGTCACCGGTCCCATTTGAATACGGTGCCCCTGAAAGGACCTGTTTTTGCTGGACGCAGTTGTTTCATACGTGCCCGCTTTCGCGGCTCCCAATTGGCCCTGTTAGGGCTCAGTTTTTTTGATAAAGGCTGTACAACTAGTTCGCCTGAAATTGTCCAGTGTCATGCATGCATGACCATAGGCAGGTAGATGTGATGACTGCATTTTGATTTTTGAAAGCGGTGAATTATAATTTAGCTATTTGCTACGATAGTGACATCTTTGTTCTGTGTAAATAACTTGATGTGCGCAACATACTGGACAATTTCAAAAAGTAAAAAATGGCTCTACATTCATCTTTTCTGGGCACGTGGGCCGACAGATGGGCTGTGTCTGTGTGAACACCGCCAGTATCAAACACCACCTGTGTGAACACCACCAGAATGGAAAAAACCAAGACAATAGTTTAGATCAAATACAAAATGCCACTTACATGGAAACACCTTCCTCCAGAGATCAAGTGGTGATCCGTAGCTCCCATTTATCTTGTTGAACAGTTGAACCAATGGAGTCTGCTGAGTCAAAGATGAAATGTCGGTGACAAAACGTTCTATCTTATTCGCATCCTCTTCCGATATGCCCCCTGAGTTGTTGAAGTGTTTGCTGTTTTGGTATTTTCTACTGATGATGTTGCTGTGGCTCGGTTCAAAGAATGTGTCAGGATCTGCAGCAGAATGCAGGTAACGATCGCGATCGTAATCGCCACGTTCTGGGAGTAGCTGACCACGATCGGTGTCCAGGCTCAGCTGGTTGCTGGAGACAGTTAGGTCTAAAGTGGGAGGTTTCACATAGGAGTATTTCCTCCCTCGCCGTTTCTTTGGCCTTGTGTTGTTCTTTGGCCGTTGAAATCCTGGCCTGTAGTTGGGGAAGGGACGCCGAGTTGTTGTTGTGGTCGTTGGCTTTGTAGGTGGCAACTTGTTGGGAAATGAGTACGGGGTCCACCTGGTTGGATTTGGAGACATGACATCATTTTCTATGAAGTTGTCTTCAGTCACCAGGTTGGGGTAGAATGCATTCCATGAGTTAATTGGCTCAGTTGGAAATCCCCACTGGTAAGGGAGGTCATGAAAAGATGATGGTATTTCCTGAAAGCCGTAGCCTGGTGTCGTCTGATCGAGGTAGGCAACCAAATTGTTTCCGACACCCTCGTGTTCTATGATCGACGGTAAAAACATGGACTTTCGCCGTGTTTTGTTTCGCCTCTTGTGGTTGTTTTCATAAGGCTTCATTGTTGTGGCCATCGGCCACTGTTTCACAGTGAGACCACCTTTGTCGTCCGACACAATTAGGTGGACAGTTTCCATTTTGACCGAGGGGTCATCTGTAAATGCACTCCCATTCCAATATCGGGGTTCATCGTATATTAGATTTTCATAATCTGCTTCATCCATTATGACACTGAGCTTTGTTTGGAGGTGTGATTCTTTGTTCCATGGCTCCACTGGCTCTGCTCGTGGATCTGATGCGCTGTCTGAATGCGGGGCGCTGGTTGCCATCTTGTTGGTGAATGCATCTGTCGAGTTGTTTGCAGAAACTACGAACTTTAGGTGTTGATTGTGATTAACATCGTCGTCACCACTGGGGGATGCGCCAACGACCAGTTTTTGTTTCACTGTGACAGTCTTCGGTTTGCTGACTTGCTCAACTTTGGAGACTGCCATGTGGAGTTCTTTTTTCGGTTTGTACCCCATGCTGCTGGAATCCAACCTCCACAGCAGAGTTGCATTTGCTGAGGGGTCAGCAACTGAATTTATGTACACTTTTGCTTGCTTGTCCAATTTGGTAGACTGGGGCTCTGGTTCTTTTTGAAGGCCTCCGTTTTCGTACCGGGCTCTTCGGTATGTGTGCCATTTATTATTAGCAGAGCTCCTATTTACTTTCACTCCCAGCTCAATTTTGGCAGGTTGATCCTTCCTGGGTCTTTCACCAGATGAGGTAGAATTTGCATTCTTCTTTTGACTATAATAGTCCTTTACATATCGTGGTTTTATTAGGTTTTTTGAAGTTCTGGTCAGCACCGGGGATGTTTTGAACACAGTGCCATCTGTATTCTTTTGAGGTTTCCATACTGGACTGTGTCTCGTTGCCGGAGGATGTCTCGTTGCCGTTTGTGACAAACTGTGCAGTTTCTTCACAGTTCCTGTTCGTGATTGTTTCGAGATTTCAGCAGATGGCAAAGGAGATTGCAATAATTTTGCTACATCTGGTTTTGTAATCCACAGTGGGGGTTTACTGTGCTGTAATAAACTCCCAAACTTCTCCGTTCCCTTCTGAAGTTGTGATGGTGCTGATTTTAGGGATTTACCGGCTGTCTTCGGGGAAATCCATGGTGGCTGTGGTTTACGAGACTCCACTAAATCTGAAGTGGATGGTGGCATTTGACTGGCCAATAGGGTGAGGATCAGAAGCACTTGGGCGATGACTGGTGACAAATGTCTGTACCGTTGGTCTTCCTCTGTCATCACTGGGCCAACTTCCTTTTTCCGCTGTGCGCAGAATCAGCTTGATTATCATGCTACTGTCTTTGCACCGACAGAGACAGAGCCAAATAGGTATCAGAAGAGGTATAAACACACCTACCTACATTTCTGATGCTGGTCCCCTTAGGCAAATGTCATCAAAATTGGTATTGATCACAAAGCAAGCTAAAATGGAAGAAATTTGAGCATTGATTAGTTAGTTTTCCTGGCCAATGAGTCGCATCGTTTCAGATAACATCCTCGTTTGCATTCAACTCCCATAAATGGGTGCCCGTAATGCTGCTTTATGGGTACATTAATGGCACAACTGGATAATGTTCGCATACATGGGCATCTGCATTGTTGGCACAGTGTTTTTTACGTGACTGCATTTGTTGCAAGAACAACAATATATCCAGAAACCAACAATCGTATGTCCACATTAATGGGTACATCATTGTTTCTGTGGCTGTACAGGATCCACGATAATTGCCGGGACAACTCCAGCAGGGCAGTGACTGTTTCTTCTGGGGTTGTTTTCCCTCCTTTGCATCCTTAAAAGTAGATTTATTTGAATCACGGTTAGACTAATTGGATCAAAAGTTGCTTCACTGCATGGATGATTTGTTATCAGATTGAGTTTAGTGCATTTTGGACCAGAAATTGGAAATGTGCGGGTGCACTTTAGTTGCAATCATGCCAGTAGTTTAATGCACGAAGAGGTGAAGATATACTACATGCATTTTTAGCTTCCTTTGCCAGAAGTGTGTAGCTTTAACTTCTTTTGCCAGAAGTGTGTTGTGTAAATGTTTTTGGTGCTGGATTTTGAACGAAACACCGATTTGACCTCTTCCAGTGGAGAGATCATGACGGCATTGGATGCGATGGGAAAAATTTGCCTCGCATTGGTGTTACCTCCTGGAGTTAGAGATAGCGTTACCCCCGTCTTGATCTCTCTGCCGTTTCTGGTGGTCGGTGTGCAGGTGCCCTTGCATTGCAGGCAGCTTGTCATGCCATTTAAATGTTAAAAGAAAACATATTACCCATTCAGTGAATTGTATGTGAATTGATTTGGTTTTACACATGGTTTGCATGAACATGAGAGATACTTTAATGTAGAGTGTTAGCATGAAACGACAGAAACAGGCTGGAGCTCGTCAGTTTTCGTTTCGGAAAAAGCAGAAAAAAACTAAACAAAATGTTCTTTCCTGGCTTTTTAATGTCAACTTTTTTTTATTGAATTTGAAGATGACATCGCAGATCCGCTGGCTGATTTCCAGCAAAAATTACCTTTCAACCACGGGATAAACTTGATCGACCAAAAATAATGGTTCCACTCAACTTCATTTTGCAACAAACATTTTTGTGTCTCGATTGTCTTTCGTCACTGGAGTTATTGAGAATTGCAATTTGCATCATTTTTACTTCTTTTCGGATACCTTACTTCTGGGTTTTCTCCTTAATACTTGTAAACTGCCATTTCAACAGTTCAATGCATGGGACATTGACAAGCTAATTTAAATGAAGAACAGTGCAACAGCATTCTTGGCTCTCCCTTTATCCATGGAGCCAGTTCGATTGTGGGGGTGTAGCCAGGTTGGCCAAAATTGGTTGCAGGGCTGTACTCTCGGCCAACGTCATTTTGTTAACTGAGTGTGAAGACAGCTGTATGATCTCATATTTACAATTTTTCAAGCATATGGATGCTGATCCATCTGCAACCTCATTTTTATAGAGCAGAAATAAAATATGACCAGAAATCCGTGTCATTTCCCTTCTTTTTAATACAATTAACGATGTGAACACCTGGGCTGTGCATTTGGGAGTTTCCATTTTCTTCTACAGAGCTGTGATTCTTGTCAATGTAAAAGGCATAGTTTGTTAATTGTTGTGGTACCCATCAGTTTCCACTGTGTCTGATGTCAAGTGACGTGCGAGAGGTTAAGTGCTGCAGAATGGTGTTAGCCACTAAACTTGAGTCATTCTCATCTTGCATATTTTCTACAAGTCTCTTGAAATGGATAGGCTGGGTAGCAAGCAAGGGCGCAGATCCATGCTGAATATTGGGGGGGACGATGAGGAAAAAGTCTTTGTTGTAGGAAGCGTTGCGCGAAGCGCAACGCCGGGGGAGGGGTTCGGGGAGGGGGTGTCCCCCTCCCCGAAGTGGAAGAAATTTTGAAAAAATGGAACCTTAAATGGTGCTCAGAATGCTCAATTTTTTAAAAAATCTGAGCATTTTTCCTTGCATTCTCCGTTTACTCAGAACAGATAGACAACGTCAAATCAGTCAATGAATGTGTCTTTTCACATCTAATTTGTTGCTAAAACACGACACGACCAAACAACCACGAAAGCGCTATCGCGTCTCAAACACTGGACTCAACGACACTCCTTTCATCATTTCAACTTCAGATTTCAATTCAGGATTCAGAATTTTCTGTCTTGCTTTCGTCATCCATGGCTAAATTTCCATTCGCCCTTGCCTGTGATTTTCATGAACTGCCGTCGGCATCACGTCCCATTCAACAAGCCCGGATTTAGGCATGTGCCGACGGGGCGCAGCTGTTGGGGCCTCCGAAAGAGTTGCAACTCCGGCCCCCAGAAGTGTAAGAAATTTTGCAATTTCATCCTCATTTTGATTTTTTGCTGTGGTTTCTCAGAGAAAACAGAATCTGGCACTCGGCTTCATATTCGATATGGGAAAGAAGATCCGCAACACAGTTCAGCTTTGTCGAAAACAATTCACAGCTCTTGAATTATTGGGTGGGACAATTCATGACTTTAAAAATATTGGAGGGGACGTGTCCCCCCCGTCCCCCCCATGATCTGCGCCAATGGTAGCAAGGTAGTTTTGCTACTTGTCCCATCATCGGCAATCAAAATGTGGACTGAAATGAAGTTGGCTGCTTTCATTGTTTTCCTTTTCTTTTGATGAAAAAAATACAAAAGAATTCGTCCACAAACTCAGGAAGATTCTTGAAATCCTTGAAGGTTGCTGGCACATTTCTGCAGTTTTGGATTTGGCTTCTGCATGCAATCTTTTATGTTCTCCAATGTGTTTCTTTCCCTCAAGTTGGTTTTTGTTTCTTGAGGCAGCTGTTGGTGCATGCTCACCCTTTTCAGATTCCAACCCACTGAATTTGTATACATTTAACTTCCTAGACTTCCTTTTCTGGCCATTTCTTCTCCCCAAAGCACCTGGCAGCTGAATCGCCAGCCACATGCACATCTTGTACTCTTTGGGTATGAATTTCTAATGCGGACTTAAGTTCACGCTTCTGGTACAGAGAAAGTCTTGCTGTTTATTTCAGCCAAAATGCAATTTTCGCGTCATGGATTTCTTTCCCCATGGCCAGTTGATGCAAAGCATAAGTAGGTATTTGCACTCCTCTCTGACCAACAGGGGTTGGATCTGCAGGTACCGTAACTGCAGCCAGACGCGACGGCAATTTGGATGGGGCTTGTTGCAGATTACCCCTGCACTGGCAGGCTCAGACTTAACTTTTCCTGATTCTTCGCAAAGGCTTTTGTACATTAAGTTCCGTCTAAACTTTGTTTAAAAATCATTGACGTGGCTGATCAAAAATCAAACAAAATCTCATTCTTGCACTTTTGCAATGCAGAAAACAATGGGGAAGAGCTCCCCATGAGAAATGCTGCTTTTGTAAAGCATAATTTGAGTACCTACAAACTGTATTTCAATATGTAAAGCTTCAGGCTAAGGTACTTGAAGGCTTGTTAGTAGCTGTTGTGCTTTTGCCAGTGCAATCCATGCAGAGCAGATGAGAGGGTTCAAGAACGAGCATGAAACCGATGACAAGTTGTGTTATTGTGCTCCTGTTTATCGGTACTCATGGCAATCGGTTATATTCCACTCTGTATTCGTACTGTGCACCTGATGTGGTGAATTGTGCCATGTGGCTTGGGTTTTGGAGGGGTTGCATCGTAGGATTTTTGTACAACGCTAGCAAGGACATGTCATGACTTGGGTATGGGCACAATCACAGAAACAATAATGACTCCTTCAAAACAAACACCTGTATTGGATCATGAGGGTCATTGTTGCTTGTGGCTGTACATACCCCTGAGAGAATTCATGCAACCATGGCCGGGCATGACACATCCATGACACCAGCCATGTACAGCCACAGAAACAATACTGACTCCCGTGATCCAATGAAGGCACCTGCTTGTGTTAAGGGAGTCATTGTTGTTTCTGTGACTGAGCATCACTCAAGCGCGTGGGCATTGGAGTCACGGTGGGTTGGGTGCTGGAAAAAATTATGGTTAAGGGTTGGATTGGGGTATCACTTCACGGGTATGTGTTTTTATTGAAAACTCTACCCATGCTCTTCTCTGGTATAAAATGACATTTCCATCCGGGCACTAGTGCTGATCACTCAAAATCATTTGCAAATGAACCTTATTTGGTGGCGAAATGTGGTCTGATCTCCAATTTCCTTGATATGGACCCCACAAAGTCCACCAAATGTGCGTACGGCAGGCCATTGGGCTAGATTTATTGTTGGCTGCCGTATAATTTTTGTGAGTAGGTTCAGAAGCATGGAGATTGTCTCCACCACTCCCGCTGCACTGTGGGTCAGCATGGTCTGGGGCGCACCTGGGGCCGCATGCATTCATATTTTTTGCAGTGGGAAAACTGGATAACTTGATCATCATATTTCACCATTATTTTTTCTCTTACGTCGTGCTATACAGTGTTTGGCTGGCTGAATGATAAAATTAGGGACAAACCTAGGTCTCGCAGTACTTGCAATGGCAACTGGAACAAACGGCCAGCTGATCAGTGACCGGTCAACCTTCAACTCAACCCAAAATGTGGGAATTGCAGGAGTGCACAACGGATATACGAATTGCAAGAACAAAAATCTGAAACTGCCCAATGGCAAAAGCAGGGAACAACTGAGCCGAGAAGTGCATTTTGCTCTCCATACCCATCCATATATGGACTCTGGTCAAGATTCAGTGAATATCATGAGAGCTGCAGGTCAAGATTTGCACCTTTTGACGACATGTGCGATGCAATAACGAAGTCGGTGCTGAAATTCATTTGTGAATTTCATTTTCATTTCAAACATTTTGTAGCACTTTGAAAAAAAAACCACACTTTCACAAAAAAAGTGAATCCCCTCGCGAGTTCTTGGGGGAAGATTTTTCCAGAAGTAGGAGCAAATTAGGGTGCTTTGTTTCCTGGTAATGGTGAGATTTTTTTTCTAAAATAATTAGTGGGATGCTGGCAACACTGGTTATTTGCAATTAATAGTGGAAGTCTGAGCCTCTTTCTCAAAGAACATCCCCCGAAGTACTTTCCTGCACAGCCTTCTCCCCGTTCTCTAGAACAAACTAAATAAAAATTATGCAGTGGTCAAATGTTCTGCGATACAGTGCTCTATTTCACTGATATTCCCACTCACCAAATTCCATTTCAAAATGCAACTTCTTTGGACCTCTAAAGCTTGGAATGGCATCAGCGTGGAGGACCCTTTTACCAAGTGAGCACCTACCTCAAAACACACAAGTCTTTTGGCAAAAAGTCTCACGAGTCAGTCCCCTAATTCCCTGATGTGAGATCCTGAAATACCACAAATCAAGGCAAATTTTGGTGATTGTTTGGTCAGAGTAAAATAATTTTTCTGTTAAATTTTAACTCTTGAGCAATGGCAAAGTTTTTGATACCTGTATCGTGTGAGGCAAATGCATTTCAACCTCTTGGCACCTATTTTCTCCTATCAAACTGAAAATAGTCCAAATCTCTTGCACAAACCTTATCGAGTTTTTTTGGGGCCAGCAAATTGGATTGGAGCACATTCTGCACATTTGTCCCTGAATGTTTCCACAAGAGTTTGTTCAATAGAATGTGCAAACAAAAATGGGATCGATCCGGTATATTGTATTTTTTACATCTTTTTTGCATCTTTTTTGCAAAATTGCATCTTTTTTGCAAAATTGTAATTGATGGGTCAGCGGCTTCATTTTCCAAACAATCAGGAAGGCTTACATTGTTGTCACCTGCCACACAGTTTGGGCCAGCAAAAGCCCTTTGTATATCCAAAACATACTGATGAAGCTGATTGCAATGAACAGCTGTGATAAGATTGTGGACCTCTGCCCGGTAACTGTATGCTGAAAAGCACACCTCCAATTTTGGGTGTTTTTGGAGTGAGCAGAGAAGGGTGTGCAACGAATACTATTTCTAACTTGCAGGCATTGTTTTTCCTCTTCTGCGTTGAACAAAATGAAGTGGATGCCTGCCTACATTTGACCTCTCAACAGAAACAAGTGGCCTCTTCTTAACAAAAATAGGAAGTTGATATCGGCAACATAACACAAACATAAATACTTGTACATACATTTTAAGACATACAAGGTGTTAAACATCAACTGCAACAGGTTCCTGCAGAAATGCTCTTTCACCATCAACATGCTTGTCACGATTCCTATCTCCAAGCATGCTTCTACTCATTGTCTGCATGATGAATGAGATAAGTGATGGCGCTATTGACGAAGCATTTCCAATTTAAAAGAGGCCTTCAAAACGGAATAAATTATTCATGTAAAACAATTGTACAACTTATTCATCACTGCTGCGCAAAATTTCATGGAGCACTTCACTTGATGTCCTCAATTCTTTTCTTTCTTTTCATCGACCAATAAAATGAACAATTTCAATTCGTACAAAATAAAATTCTGGGAAAAAGCTGCCATAAAGACAAGAAACTAGGAACTTGTAAGTTCATAGGAATTCTGTGCATAACAAAGTTCATCTTCTGATCAATCAAGGGTCGGTGGGATATTTTCTTTTTATTTATTTATCCTCCTGCAAAGCAAGGAAGAATTCCCATACTCCTTCGATGGATCTCCTTTCATAGTTTATCCCTCCTGACTGCTCATGGAAGTTTTTTTCTTTCCATGTTAATTTCTGTCGTGACTCCATCTCTCTCAAATTTTCAGCTGATGCTTCCTGTCATATTTTTTTGCCTGCAGTAAATCTTCCTTCATCATGTTACAGCCAGATATTTCCTTCATAAATTTCCTGCTGTGACTTTTGTTCGCATAATTGCTTTCTACTTGTGATTTTTGTTAACAATTCTCCATTCAACAGTGATTTCTTGCTCTCTTCCAGTCTGACGGGCTGCATTTTCTTGTTCTGCCTTCATCCAGTCTGTTGTATTAGTCTTCTTGCAAAAGATGGCCTCCAAGATGACATCCATTGTTTCGGTAGGTACCTCATTTGAGTTGCTGCCTTTCATTTGTTGAACAAACTTTGTATTGAATCTTTGCAGAAGTCTCAACCGAGCACAATGGAACATCCTTTCAACTCAAATGTTCTCTTGAGGCATGCTTTTTCTCTTTAACATTCATCCTTGTGATGGAAGCCATCACAAAGGTGTGTGGTTGATGGGAAGGTGGGTACCTCATAAAGCTTGTTGGAACCCTTCAACTGCCTGTCCTGCTGATTTTGGCCACTTGTCCATGGCTTTGATGTTCAAGGGACATTGGAATATCGTTTCCACCCAGGAACAGTGCTGCACATAACACATTTCTTGCAGAAGGAAGGGAAATTGGTACCGGCCCTGGTTGTTTATTCTCTTTCCTTCATCCATATTTTTCATCTTCGTCTGCCCATTGCAGGACATGCATTCTGCCGATACATCAAGCCGAATCCCTGAGCAACATCAAATCTGTCGGACATCACCGGAATGACAAATGGGCCTCCGGTAGACACTGAAATGGCAAAAATATGATATTGTCAAAGTCAATTAAAAAATTAGTTAGGCCTATATCATTTGGTAAATCACTGATACTAAATGCATTAGCCGCTCACTCATCCTCGGTAACAAATTGAATTCTGGTCAAACACGCTGAGCTTGGGCAATCTTGATTCTGAATGCAAATCAAAAGCTAACTGCCACCACCTTTCAAATCTGACATGGTTGTCATTTGGAGAGAATCTGGTCGTTCTTGAATAAAGATGATCTCTCTCTTGTTCATCTGCCTGTTCATCAAGCCAGGAAATGAAGTTGGCACATACACATACATTGGATACAGATGCCTTTCTGATCAATTAAAAGATCATGATGATAACTGATATCGACCAGGGAGTCACCATTCTGCATCCAATTCAAAAATGTGAAAAGAAGCCATAACACTTGGACCGGTATTTTTGAGCAGTGATACTACAGTTGCCGACTTTTGATGCTTAAAGACATTTTTGGCAGATTCATTATTCAATCTTTTATGCGGCTCTATTTTCCTGTTTTGCTTTCTCAAAATATCTTCAACAGGAAGTTGTTTCATCTTTCATTCATTTTGTTTGAACTCACTTCTTACCCATATTAACCTCAAGGGACAAAAGATTTTACATCACTCCAGATTTCAAACATTCGGCACCATTTTTATACCGAAAATTCGAATAAAGAAAAAAAAAATAATTTGAAAACCCTCAGCCTTTTCGTTGCCCTTGATCTTTTGCCAGAAATTAACTCTGTTCGCTAATATTGGGATTGAAGCATTGATCTTTTCCCAATGTTTTATGTTCCTCAACATGAAACTTTCATCCGTAGAAGTTACTTCAGACTTTCTTGTTCTAACACAAAATTAATTTGCAGGTTTTGTGTCGGTGTGACATTTTCCTGCAAACATGGTGAAGAATAAATGACTTGTGACACTCTTGTTCTGTGGTGTGTTCTTGGCACATCTTAAAAGTATTGAATGCGAGACTTCTTTCCTTTATCTGGTTCACGCTTTGTCTCGCCTTCCGCTTTTGATGCATCTGGGATACATGGCTTTATATTCTCCATTCAATGGGCACTTCACATCCAGAAAAATGTTACGCCAAATAATTAATTAGCTTACGTGTCACTGGTTGATTTGTTGTTTGGTCATTTGATATGCTGCCGTCGTTCAGTCTTTGTCCGCATAGTCTTACATTGTTGATGAGGATGTAATCTCCCGGGCAGTCGATCACCCCAGCCCCTGCCTCTCCTGGTGGAATCGTTGGTGTTGCTAGGACAGCTGCAACAATTGAAACAGCAAATTATGGTACCGTATGGGTTTGGTAAATTTGGAAGTAAGCATTATTGAACAAAGAAAGGTGGGGACAGATCCATTGACGAGCCTTGTGACCTCCCAATTATCAACCTCAATGAGTTTGATCAATTTGGATTGTCACTATCTTGGGATGAGGTCAACAGATAGTGGTCCAGGATTGCTGGACAGGATGGTTCATCCATGAGTGGGCACAAATGAGTCAAAACCGTTAGTAAGGGAAAGAATGGAGATATCAAAACCGTTAGTAAGAAGCACTGGTAAGTAATGGAGATATCAAAACCGTCAGTAAGAAGCACTGGTAAGTAATGGAGGTGTCTGTTCTAAAGCTAGGTTCATCTGTGCTGATGTTCTCATCCGTCGTTATCCTGGTGCACAGGCATCAGCAGATTTGTGTGACGGACCATTTGGAAAGATTTTTCTTGTGACACACATATAGGACAGCATGGGTGTCCAGGAGTGTGGTTGTTTTTTACTCACAATAATCCTTTCTTGCCCTTTTACCTTCAAAACATTCATATCAATTTTGTCACATTTCATTCTCTGGCATTTTTGAGTTCAGATTTCTATTTCTCAAGAACCAAATTTAAATAGCCATAAATTGCCTTGATTTTGATAAAAATAAATGAATTGCTAATTAAAAAGTGCTTACGATCAAAGTTAGGCAGATCAAACATTCCTGCTGTGCCATCTGGATTCTGATTGGTGAACGTGACTGAGCAGTATCCAGCTTCTTTCCTCATACAAATTTCATAATTCAAGTTATTCTGTGAGGAGAGGGAAGGGGAAGTTGTTATTGACATTAATCCCACTTTTAACGCATAGCTTTACTTTGCAGCAGTTAGGCTATCGGCTTTTGCTTTTTCTGTGCCTGCCATTGCAATCAGGCTTTCCACTCTGCTTCAATTTACGAAAGTGCAAGTGGAAATTGAAGTTTGGCAATATCGGGAGGTTATAGGACCCCTGCCTTTCACACTGGAGTTTCGGGGTTCAAACTCATATCAACAGTCATCATATTTTTTCAAACATAAAATTTGCATTCTTTCGATAACATCGCTGCAGGTCGCAAATGAGGAAGCTCTGCGTTAAGATTGTTTTCCAAGCAAAACAAAACGAAAGAATCAAAATCAAAATAATTAAAATTGACAAAAATCAATGGGCTGAAAAAAGATGGGTGGGATAAGTCTGGTCTGGATCAACCTTAATCTCTATGAGGAAATCCAATCACACTCAACTAGAAGTTGCCACTCAACTTCCACTCCACTTTAATTTCTTTTGAAGAAATTTGAAGATTAATTTAGTTTTTGGCAATTTGGAGAATCGATCTGAGTGCTCACTGAAGCTGACTGCAAGTTTTTGTTTTTCTACTGCAAGCACACCATGCTCTCCCACTCATGGGGGAATGGGTGGTCAACAGCCCTGAATGAGTGGCCTGAAATAAATTTTTATGTGCTGTATCAATCATCATTGCAACGAGGCTTATATCACTCCAACACAACGATAAAGCCATCATTGATCACAGTATAACAGTAGAGGAGGCATTCTAGGGAAAAATAAATGGTTTATCAGGGGCAGGACGTATTTTACGATAAAAACACTTGTGACACAGAAAGATGCAAACGACAGAAAGTGACAGAATAAGACAGTACAAAATGCAGTCTTTTTATGCAGGGTGGCAATGGGGAGTGCATCCGAATGAGTTGGAGAAATGAACTCCAGCTAAATGGCCAACCAACAGCATAATTTGAACTTTGATTTGGATTCATTTCAAGTGCACAAATGGTGAAGACATTTTCCAGTGCGATTAGTGGCTTAGTTGGAGAGTTGAAGTCAACTTAAAATTGATTGAGAAATTTTGATCCACCTTTTGAAAATGGACCTCAAGTTATTGATACCGTACGTTTTTTTTTTTAAACACGTACGGTATCATGCATCCGTCTTGTCATTTTTGTGGATTCCTAAAAATTGCAAGCTGCGGACGAAAACCCAAGAAATGCCACAGGGTGTCGCGCTTTTATTTTGCTGGTTTGTTGGCGCAGTTGCATGCGAAGGTAGTTTTGCGAGAAGTGCCAGTGGCTTGTTCAGCTCTGTTGAAATTTATGCTCGAGGCGAAGACACTAGTTTGTAAAATTTTAACAATTTCTTTCCAATTTTATGTAAAAAATTGGTTGCCAAAAAAGATGTTCACCAAAATTTTTGCAAAATTTAAAATTTTTCCAAAATAACAATAATTTCACCAGAAAATAAATAAAACTTTTAGCAAATGTTTCCTCAGGAGTGACTTCACATGGGTTGAACATGCCACTCTGTGGATGCGAAAGCCTGATTCGCAATCTAACATGGGTATGCGCGCCACATCTTACCTTTGTTTCTTGTCCTGCCCTTTTCTTTTTTCTTTTGGTTTCTACAACGAAAGCCAAATACAGTCAAACCATCTGCAAAAGGCAAGGAAACAAAAGTACACACGAAACCAGTGACACCCTGTTCGCGATTGCTGTGAACCAAACAGCACAACAAGCGTCGGCCAGTTGCAGTGACCTCGTGCAGCGCTTCTTCTCGAACCCAGGTGAAAAAGTGCAGGAGAGTATTAAAATGACCGCGTGGTTGGCAA
>JASGXE010010178.1:0-16207 GCA_030068105.1 Sinentomon sp. SZTP_YWyxl
AATGAACCAGACACATTTCAAACCATCGTCCAATGTAAAAACACTGTTTAAGTTCATGAAGTTCACTCTGTATACTCTATAGAGCACTGTCAACTCAAACATTCGGCCGATTTCCAAAACGAAGATCGCCGATTAATCGTCGATTAATCGGCGATTAATCGCCGCAGATTAATCGCCGCAGATGAATCGCCGAAGATTAATCAGTGGATCGCCGCGATCCGGGGATCGGAGTACATGTCTCCCCTTGAGACTGATCCGTGCATGTTGCATGAACTGAAAATGGTGTGATAGCTTTGCTCTGGAAAATCTTGGTCGGATTGAGAAAGTGGGGGCAGATCCTTCAGGTAGTCCATCATTTCCGATGAGAATTCTTCAGAAATTGACCGTGAAAGGTCATCCCTAGAAACAGAAGTTGGTGCCGGAACGGCAACATCAGGACTCTCTTGAGCCACAGAAATTCCCGCAGACTCGGGTAGGCCGGAAAGGTCGTCATTGCTGCAGAGACCTTCTGCGCGGGCTTTAGCCCCTATTTCTTCGTCGGCCGGAGATGGTCCCGTTTGGTGCACAGAGAGGCTAGGAGAATCGAGAAAACCGGGGTTGTCGAGGCCTGAAATCGGATCAAGTTCGTGATCTTCAGAGTCAATGGGCTGGTCAACCGCAGGCAGGTCGGTCTGGGACAGGACGAGGTCTGGAAATTGCGCAGTATCGAAAAGATCGATACCTAAACTCTGCGCATGGACGAGATGTTTTGAAGGATCGGATCGAGGGACCGAGTCATCTACTTTCGTGTGGACACGCATCGTAGCCCAAGAGCTTCCGGATGCCTCGTGCGACTGCGCTGGTTTTTGGTACGCCTTGTTTTCCGGAGCTGTAATCGGACGCCAAGGAAGACCAAACGTCGGCAGTACTTTCCGGAGGTCCTGAACCACGTTCCGCGTTGGCCCCGATGATTTTGAAATCCACCCAAATCCCGGTGGAACCAATGGCTCATATCCTGGGGGAGGGAGGGGTCTCTTCGGCAGAGTTGTCAAATCGAGGGCAACCTGATTTTCTGGCACCTGCTCGATTTGGGCCGATTGCCCGTCACCACATCCATCCGCAGCCCCAGGCTCGCGGCTTTCGATGACATCACCGCGTCCCGCAACATCTTTGCATGCTCTCAGTAAATCCGCAATTGGGAGAGAATCCGCACCGCCACGCATTCGCTGCGGTAGGAGGCGCCGGAAACGGGCGGTGGGTAGGAACTCGGCATAGAAATTAAGAAGACTTGTAGCAGTACCGCATCTATTATTTTTTCGGCTTTTTATTTTAGGCTATGCAAAGATCCAAGGTGAAGGAAACCAGTCGGTTGAATTTGGTCTCAATGGAGCAAAAACAAACGTTGAAAATTGCAGATTTGGTTTTGCAGAGACGAATAGCTAGCCTAGATTTTGCATCATGCGTGTCGTGAGGGTAGAGTCCCGGAGCTCTTGATTTTTTTATATAATAGCCATGGAGTTGGGTGTCTCTTGGGCAATTTATGCACTTTTATGAATTTACGAACTAAAAGTGGAGTTTATTGCCGGCATCATCGAAAAAACAAATGGCTGGTCTCATTGATAAAGGTCCCTGGGATCACGGACACAGTTAAGAAATATTTATTTTGAGTAACGGAAAAGGCGGACACTTCGAAAGCTATGACAGAGCCAGTGAACAATAATCGGCAATTGACAACTTAAAAAAACGTGTACATGCCGCCGCTGATATCTGTCGTTTTTTTATGTAAACGACAGATATCAGCGTTCTAGTTGGAAAATATTCATCTCAAACCGAACAATGTAAGAATTCGTCATCTTAAAATAATAACAATAACTCAGTTTCAAAGTGCCAAACAAAGAAAGTTTAATTTTATTATATTTCATTTAGAACACACACAGATAGGAAAAGGTATGGAAAGTTAGAAAATAATTTCTTTGCATCAAACCGAAAATGGCATGAGGGAGAATGGGACAGTGGGAACGGTGTATGCAATGGAGTGATAACACCAATTTTGGTTGTCACTTGCCAGGTTGGCAGCAATATGTTTTTAGAGGAACAGCCTCCCGTCTAATCCAGGTTTTGGTTCCTAGATAAAATACAACCGAATGGGATTGAAGGACACAGTGTTGATGTCCGCCGTTTGTGGACAAAGTGTAGCGTGAGATTATTTTTTGTGGCGAGTGATGGTGGATATTGTTTTTGAGGCAATGCATGCATCGTTTGTTGTGATTGCCTCGTGTTTCTGTGCTCTGTGTGTTTGTAAATTTGTGTTTTGTTGAAACGTGAGGTGGATCTCTGGAAATGGTTTGTCTTTGGTTAAGAAATGGTCTTTTTTTTCCACACTTTTGGCTGTTGGATTCCTGTTCCTACAGTGGCAGAGATAGCATTGCTGGTGCCTTCATAACGTATTTTGGCCTTTAAATAACGATTTTGTTATGATGATGAAGTTTCATATTGACAGTTGTTGTACTGTCCACGTGTATATTAAATTATTTGCCCTCTATGGTATGGTCGATTTAGGTCCTCTTATTTGCGTTTTGTTACAGACACCAAGTTTTGATACATGTAAACAGATACACATACACCAACTAAAACTGCAAAAACACGAAAAACACATATAAACAACTGCAAACCAGGAGCAAACAAAAAAGAAAACTTTTAAAGAACCATTCCCACTGCAAAAAAGTCATCCTACACCGGTGGATCAACAGCAAGCCGAGACACACACAGTCAAAAAGAAATTTATGACCTCAAAAAAATCGATGACCTAACTTACCTAAAGCAACACGAATACCCAAGAAGGCAAATGAAATGCAGTATCCCAACCGCTATCTCATTATAACAAACGAATCATTAAACATCTTACAATGCATACAGTGGCTGCAGAAGTGTACTACAATTCGAAAAATGTGACCGTTTTAATCATGATATCATGGAAGCACAAACGACCTATGCAAAAGCACACACAGCCACGATTGAACAAGCACAGTATCATTAACCATACTCACCTTCAAACACCTCACAAAAATCTCACAGGCAACATTCACCCACTAATAGTCCTAACACACTCCAAAGATTGTAAATATAAGTAAAAATGCTTTATCAGGAAGTCAAACCCTCTTAAATCAGGAATTAAAAAGGGGACTCCTCAAAAATACGTTGCGCCCGACTTATCAAGTTGAACAAAATTCTGCTACCGATTGAAAAAGAACGAAAGGTACATCATCAGTGTTTGTTGATTGAAGTTAAGTACGCTGATAGGATGATGACATGGTTGATTTCACATGTCGATGACACGAATTTCGGATTACAAATATTTTCTAAAATGCTGAAGAATTTGAACAATTCTTTCACTCGATTTTTTAATCGTAAAAAGCGAATGTAGCACAACTTTCATGTCGCACACACACAGCAACAAATTCTCAAGCGCACGAACAAGCAAATAATCCTTGTGCCTGCTAAACCCACATGGCGGCATACTTCATCAATTTTGCTAATTTGCCGCGTTTAAACATACACGTTTTTACTATTTTTGGTTTACGCAAATTTCGGTTATTAGAGCGAGGTCAGAAATTAAAAATTACTAAAATGAGTACAGAAATTCATAAAATTCATGTCCTTACCAAGGATTCCGTGCCGTTAAAATTTTGGGAATTTTTAACAAAAAAGCCTGCACATCCGAATCGCTAAGCCCAGTGAATGCCAATAATTTCAATATTGAGACTTTATCCTTTTGTGGATTATTGGCAAAATTACCTCGACGTTTATGCTGGGAAACCTAAAATTCCAATTTGGACCAACGTGTTTAAATGTTGAGCTTTAACGGTCATATCATACAACGTGGTCGGAAAATGTGTTCACGAAAGTCGAAATACAATGGGATTGAAAAGGTATTGCCATTGTTTCAATTTTTGACGCGGGCATGCTGTAAGACATCATTCAGCAGTTGTCTCTTAATTGTTGCTATGCAACCACATATAGCTCAGAAATACCATTAAGCATTCACGTTTATTTTGGAGAAAAAGGAAAAATGGCATTGTTTGTGCAGCTTGCTTTGAAATAACATGATTTCAATTATGTCAAACCAGAATATAATATATACTCTTAACCAGAATATAAAATATACTCTTTCAGTGGTTCTCTCATTGTCCAACATCTCTAAGCCTGTGAGTTTCCTGGTACCATTCCTCCTGCTCAGACTCGACAGAGGTTGACATGCCACTCTCGAAAACCTGCATTTTGTTTCGTGACTTCAAGGCCTTTATTCACGTTTTTGGAAATGGTAAAAGTATACCCTAACCTGTACGGCAAAAAACTCACCGGAATTGTATTTTTTCTGACGAATCGCCTTCAGCCTCTGAGTACAATTGAAATATTTACCACAGGCCTTGGCCGAAAATATTGCAACTGCTTACCGTGAGAGAAGAAAATTGCAGTTCCTGTATAAAAACTGATAAAGCACAGTTCCAGAAACCACATTCTAACGGTGTTGCGTTGCTCTTTCGCAGTCATGTTTAAATTTGCATTAATTTAGGGGCATGGTGTTGCATTCGACAACCCCAGAAACTTTTGGTGTATCCCTGTGTTATCGCTGCATTTTTTCATTCTTATAGCGAATCATTACTTTTTTCGAAACAAATTTATTATGTTTTAAAAGGCATTGTGCAATCGTGTAGGTCAAAGTAGCGCTGTGTAACCATATTCAGACCCATGCCATTTTTTAAATCCATAGTATTATTTTGCGAGACGCCAATTTTTCCAGATTCGTGTTGAAGATCTGTCTAGGCACTATCGATAAGCCCCATAGAGGCATCTTCCAATCAATATTTTCATTGGGCAATTTTTACTATTTTCCGACATAACATAATCATTCATCGTTTGTGTCAAGGCCGTTTTATGAATAATGGCAGATCCACCATTCGGTTTTCTTAAGATTTGGTTAAAATGGGGCACCTTTCTTGTGGAGCCAATATTTTCATTAGGAAATTTTAATTCCTTCCGGCATAATCGTTTATGCCATATCCGTTTTATGAATAATGATAGATCCACCAATCGATCTTATTTTGGTTTGGTTAAATTTGTGTGCAGCAATCATGGGAATAATAAACAGTAGTGGGTTCATTTCAGTTACAAAAATATCCGATGGTAGTTTAACACTAAATATCAGTCAAACCCAGGGTTGATCTTTCCCAGAAAATGTGCTCCTCCGCATTTCCTAAACTGTCGATTAAAAATGCGCACAGTGTCTTTTGATATCTGGTGCAATCTAGTGCATGCAAACAATTTGAGCAAGAATTTCAGTAGTTTTCCATTTTCAGTAGACTTTCTGCAGTTTGCTTCCCATTCTCCCCCATACCATTTTACTCTCAAATGAATTTATCTGGCATGTTCGATTAGATATTATTAAACGAAATACCGAAACTATAGGGTTGTGAGAGTTTTAAATGGTGCAAAAATTATCGGTAGAATTTATTGAAAGGACAGAAGTAAAACCCTTGAAAATCATAAATTTCTAGTAATTTCTATTTCCCTTGCAGAACTGAAAAAGAGGCAAACAACTGAATAGAAGTCGAAAAGCATGGTAAAATTTAGAGAATAGACTATAAATCACACTACGGATCTTCTCAATCGTCAGCCAAACAATTTCGGATTGGTGCTTCGCAGAACTAATCAAAATAACAACAATAATTACCTAAAACATTCTTAAGGTCCCAATACAGATGGACAGGGAACTGCCCCACACACACTGCCGGGCTTTAATAAAATGGGAAAAATGCCTTTTTCCCAATATGATGACAGTCACGAATAAGGCATAATCTGTAATTCTTTAGCTTTCCAAGTGGTCAGCAGTGTCGTGTTTATCCACCAGAATCAAACACACAACTTATGGAAACGTAGACGCAACGTGTTTGCGTCATGCAAGAGGACCTTGATTGGAGACCAAGAGGACAGCACGGACACAGCCCCGGAATTAAAATAGTGCAGCCAAACTCAGCCGACTATGCACCCTACTTTAGCAAACTCTTCAATTGGGCACATCCTCGGCAGTACGTCTCGGTCGAACACAGGTATACTTCCCGTCTGACTAGCTGCCGTGAGACCAAAATTCTGGTGTACTTTGTTCAGTGCTGCAACGCGATCGGCGTCTCATTGAGGCTGAAGAGTTGTCGAAATACGAAGACTTGGTCATTTGCAGGAACGGTGAGAAGATCCGTTTTATTTTTTCGAGTAGAAGGTAGGCCTATGGCGATTTTTATCAAATTAGCATAAAACATGCAAGCATTTAGTTATTTGACCATAATTATAAGGCGTGTTCTTTGTAATCATTGCAGCAATCAACATCCGCTGGATCAATGTGGGCAAAAACAACTGCTACAGGAGCAGCCACTGAATGTGCTGAGACGCCTCATATAAGAGATCTACAATCCAAATCAACTAAAAAAGAACCATTTTTCGTCTTCTGTGAACAACATTTTAGGAATAATACCATTCACATTGAACGTTTTATTTTGACTGACCTCTCTTATTACGACCACACTCATAAACCAGCCAGCCAGGTGATTTCATAACCCTAAGGTACAGAGCCGTCGGCCCATTTGTCCGGATCAGTCTGTTTGCCGTGTTTCGGCGTGCTCGCATTGTTGGTCGACCCTGTTGTTCGCACGTCCTGCCTATTTCCGTTTTCGCGTTTGCCGTCTCCGCTTTTTTAGCCAACTTTTTTTGCATTTGGCTTCGGGTTCAGGAAAGGGGTCGGCCCGACCCCTTTCCTGAGCACCAACACCGCAACCGGCGGGCAGGTCTGCCAAAGAGTCAAAGTCACCATTTTTGGCATATGCTCCTTCGACGTCAGCCAGTTAGACGCTCAGGCATTGAGCAGGCCAATTATTTTTTTTTTATTTTTATTCCGTGCAAACAGCAATTGCCTGTGGCACGTGAGTAGCGAAAGCAATCACTGGGATCGTTCAATATTCTCTCGAATGTATTCCAGCGCTTGCAGTCGAAATGAATCGGTGTTCTCGACTTCGGCAATGTGCTTGGGAAGAGCATTCCAATGCCGTATTGTGTCCGGAAAAAAACGACCCTGAATATACCTGCGAATGTACAAGCATATGTATAAAGGAGTGGTCGTTAGAGTGCCTGTTGGAAGTAGAATAGGTTCTTTCTACTTCGTCAGGAAGACCGATACAGACCTTTCTTAATAAAATTTTCTGGAACATGGCCAAACGGGCCGCTTTTCTTCCACTGGCCAATTGCGGCAACTGAAGCTGGTTGAGCATTTCAGTGACGCTGGATGTCCTATTGTAATCAGAGCAGATAAACCTGGTGGCAATTCTTTGCACTCGTTTGCCAATGGTATTGGGGCCTCGCGACTAAAGCGTCAAAGTTTGGCTGAATGATGGCCCACATCTCATCCTTTTTTTTTCAGATCGAGTGGTAAAGGTCGTCTGCTTGACGTCAATGATGGCGGTCGTGTGTTTCTGATCTTCCCGTCACAGGAGTTGAAAATATTGTTCATCAATCAGCATTCGTTGCATCAAACAGACAGATACCAGCGCTTCATAAACTGGTTCTCCATAATGTTTCAGCTTGCATGGAGAAAATCCCGGTTCTGTGTCGAGATTTCAGTTTCTTCAAACAGCTAAACTGGTTGAAACTTCTGCAGGCCAAACTGCCCGCTTGGCCTTGCTTTTCCGTGCGGAAACGAAGCCAGGCAATCAATTTGCCAATACGGACGGGCTGGTCAACTCACAGTGCTGTTGAAACTCAAGAGAAATGTTCAGTTCTCAGCGTTAAGACAGCTCAGTTTCTCGATTTGCAAACACGCCATTTTGTGTTCTCATGCCTGTTGGAGATGCTGAATACACGCTGCTCGACAGAGTGGGCGGACGCTGTGGAGAGGGTATGCTTTGCCAAGCCCCACCTCCTCCGTTATTGAATTCTTGAGTTACCAACATCAGCAATCGCTGAAGCACATTGCCCCAGTGATTCTTCGCGGCGGATTGTGTGCATCGCGTTCAAAAACTTCGTGTTGCGCACAAATTTGTCGAACTGTTTGTGGCAAGCTGACACCTTGTGCGTGATTTTGTCACTCATCGGGACAAGAACTCTTATCATCGCATTCCCCCCAGAGACTGGTCACCTCTGGGCCTTTTCCATAGTCCGGCTGCGCGACCAAGCTCGGCACTAGGTCAAGGTATCCAGCTTAGGTTAAGGATTCCTGCATAGGGTCTTTTCTCACGATCATCGTTCTCTTCTGTTTGAAAGATGCCTCCCTCTCAGTCCGGCCCGTACTGCTTTCCAAAGGAATGCAAATTTGGCCGGAAGGGCAATGATGTTAAAGGATCTGCAATGGTGGCATGCTGCGGATGCACAAAATGGTTCCATTTGGCTTGCTTGGGTTTGAAGAAAAACGTCTCGCTGCCATTCTGGTTGTGCAAAGACTGTTTACCTAAGCTTCAGGAGTTGATTCGTGGGAACAAACCGATGATGAAGCTACAAGTACACCATCGGCGCCGGTTTCCAGTGTCGGGTCAGATTCCGACAACTTTGATAAGTTATCGGATGCCATATCCAGAGCAGAAGCATCTGCTCTTCGACTTTCAGGCATCATTGATGCTTTGGAGGAATCTGCGGCCAATTATGTGAGCCCGTCAGCAGTTTTCCAAGAGCGTTTCGATATCCTACAAAGCAACATCCACTTGATAGAATCTCAGGTCAATTCTCTTTCTGACCCGAGCGTCCCAAAACTTCCACCTGATTCTATCACGACTGATAGCAGTGCAGCAGCCGAATCAGCTGATCAGAGTGAAACCAGTGAGTTCACTTCTTGCGATGAGACTGCTCCATCATCAGTCAGCATTCTGGAGGTGAGTGAACACACTTCCACTGGCGATAGTGTCTCTCTGCTGTCAATGCTAGAGGATGCCTCCGCTTTATTGGATAAAATAAAGGCAGGCATTTCCGATGTGGATGCTCACAAAAGTTCGACTTCGTCACCTGATGGTGGTCAAATGCCTGCGCCGTCCACGCCGTCTGTGCGTCCAATTCCGATGCCCAGTGAAAGTGGCAACACTGCCAATTCCGGTGGCTCCGAAGTGCACACTACCCCACAACCAGATAATTCGAATGCGAGGGCTGCTCATGATCGCAGGCCTACCGATCCACCTGCGAAAAATGGCGGTAAACGTTGGCCCACTGGCCCACCGACTAAGAGCAGCCGTCCTGCGAAGTCTAGTGTGGGAAGAAATGCGTCGCACTCATCAGCTTCGGTTCCCCTTTCCCGTGGATCTGAAAATGACCGAAAATCGGCGAGTGTCAGTGACTCCTACGAACAAATTGCGCCGAATTCCACTTGGACGAAGGTTACTAAGAAGAGAAGCAATGACCATCACGCCGCTTCTCGTCAGTCGGCACCATTGTCAACATCATCTGGCCTTGGATCTGGAGAAGTGGTCAACAGACAATATGCTGCGAAAGTTTTCAATTTTTCTCGTCTCCAGCAGAAGAGGGTCATTGTCACGAAGCCGGCGAATAATTCTTCCGTAAAGACGTTAGTCATTGGTGACTCTATTATTCGAAATTGTAGTGACACTTTGGGCGGTGCTGCAGCTACAATGTGCATTCCTGGTGCCACTGTGGCCCATGTCGCAAAGGAGCTGCACACCGTCACGCACGCGATTTTTGGGTGGTGTTCCCAATAAAATCATTTTTCATACAGGAATAAACAATTGGATGCAATGGTCCACAGAAATTGAAATTGCAGAGGCAATGCGCTTACTTATATTGTATTGCAAACATCTTTTCCCTGATGTTTCCATATCTGTGTCTGGTGTAATTTGTCTAAGAGATAGCCTCAGTACCAGATCAAAAATTGAATAGCCGCATCCAAGCCTCTGTATTATCTTTGAACGGTGTTTATGACAACTGCATTGCTTTTCTTGACTCAAATGAATTTTTAACTTTGGAAAAGTGTTGGGGACGTGATGGCGTTCATCTAAACCGTTTGGTAGTCAATCCCTTGCTAAACTTTTTTAGGACAGAATTTGGTCAACTAACACAGCTTCTGACGAAGTTGTTTCTTTGAATCCCATCTCCATTCCCATGTCCCTTCCAAGGGCTCTATCCTATAAGCATCAGGATGTGAATGAACAGGCAGGCTTACAAGCTGCATCAACACCTGGATTGAATGCAGGGTCAAGGATGCTTGACAAGCTAAAACTCATTCACAGCAATTTTCGAAGCCTAAAAAACAAGTCAATTCCGTTTTCAACACTGGTTGAACTTCATTCTCCTGATCTGATTATAGGTACAGAGTCCTGGTTAAATCCGGAAATCAATAACAATGAAATATTTCCAACCAAATTCACTGTCCATCGTCGTGACAGAATAAACTCTCAAGGTGGGGGAATTTTTCTCTGTGTTGCTTCTCACTTGGAGAGCACTCTTCTCTATTCCGATGATGAATATGAATTTATTCTTTGCAAGGTCTCCGCTCGCAAACCATCTGTTAATCTCCATATTCTTGTGGTTTATAGACCTCACCACTCCGGGCTGCGATTTTCGAGGCGATTGAGACATGTTTAACAAAGTTCAAGCTCTTAAAAAAATCATGTCTTTCCCTTCTTGTTGTTGGAGACCTGAACCTTCCTGATATAAACTGGGTGCGGCGCTTGGTTCCGCCAAACCCCCTGTATGGGTCTGCTTTAAATAATGCTTGTTTGTCCTTTGTTGAGAAATTTTCACTAACGGAATGCACAAGTTCGCCTACAAGGGGTCATCATTTGCTAGATGTCACCTTGGCCAGGCCCCATAAACTTGTGGCCTCCGTGAAAGTTGAAGATGGCATTTCTGATCACAGCATTGTTAATGTTTGTCTTGATTTTTGCAAGCCCCCGACTATCACCTGTGCTGCAAAGAAGATTTTTCTATATGGAAGGGCAAATATCGAGGGATTGACTAATTATTTGTCATGTCATTTTGATACATTTAATTGTTTAGCAGAAAGTAATTGTCCTGTAAACTCATTGTGGCAAGGTTTCAGTGACATGGTTGAGAAGGCAAAAACGTCCTTCATTCCAACTAAACTTGCTAAAGACACACTTCGACCCCCTTGGTTTAGTAATGAACTTGTTATTCAGAAAAGAAAGTTGCGCTCTTTGTTCAAAAGTCGAACATTATCGTTTCACAACAAAAAGCGTTATGTTCTGGCTTTGAAAAGTTACAACGCCGTAAAGTTCAAGGCGATGGAATCCTATCTAGCATCCTTTTCTCTCAAGCGTGAAAGCATAGGAAAGTTCTGGAGGTTTAACGCCACCAGGAAGCGAGCAGATCGGATTCTTCCCTCACTGATGGCTTCAAGTAGTCAGGACTCCTTGGAAGCCGGTGCTGTTGGAAAGGCCAATCTATACATTTGCCAGAGTTTTTAAGAGTGGCCCTCCTCCTGCCATTCCCACTGGACCTTGTTTCAGTCCATGTGACGCGCCGGTTGTAACTGAAACCCTGATCATAAATAGGATTAAGATGATGCCTGTTAAAAAGAGTGAGGGCTTGGGAAATGTGAATATCCGTTTTTAAAGCTGGTTCCAAATATTATGGCAAAGTTTCTCAAGTTAATTTTTGATGCCAGCCTCAGGCAGGCTGAAATTCCAATCAGCTGGAAGAAATCGCTAGTTGTACCAGTTTTTAAAAAGGGAAATCGTTCCGATCCCTCAAACTACAGACCCATTAGCCTGCTAGACACCTGCTCCAAAATTCTTGAGTTTATTATTGCGCAGCACATCAGGAACTTTATGCAAACAAATGATTTACTGTGTGGTGCTCAGCATGGGTTTCGCCCCGGACACTCCTGTGCAACCCAACTTACTTCATTTACACAGGATATAACAAATGCACTAGATAAACGGTCACATGTTGACGCTGTTGCAATTGACTTTTCCAAGGCTTTTGATGTTGTGCGCCACGACCTCTTGATCGAGAAAATGACATTCCTTGGGATTGACCATTGTACATTAAATTGGCTGGTGGGGTATCTTTCTGGACGCACTCAGTGCGTCAGGGTTGACAACTCGTATTCTGATTCACTACCTGTCACTTCTGGCGTGCCACAGGGAAGCATCTTAGGACCGCTTCTTTTCATTATATATTCAAATGACCTGGCAGAGGCAGTTCATTCCCGCATCCGTTTGTTTGCCGATGACTGCATAGTGTATTCAGTTATTAATGGAGCTGAGGACAGTTGCAAACTTCAGGGTGATTTGGATCGTATCGGTGAGTGGTGTTCCAGAGCGTCGATGACAATCAATTTTGACAAATGTAATTTCATTCGTTTTTCCAGTAGAGAGTTGGAAACTGTCCAATACCATATTGGTGGAAAGACCCTCTTGCAATGCACTGAACTTACTTATTTGGGTATATTATTTCCAGCAAACTAGATTGGGGGCCACATGTCTGTTGTGTTGCTCGGAAAGCTAACAAAGCCTTGTATTTTATCAAGCGCAATTATCGCAAGTGTCCGCCTAATATTAGAGAATTAGCGTACTTCAGCATTGTTAGGCCCATTCTTGAGTATGCTGTTGCTGCTTGGGATCCATGGCTCTCTTGCCAAGTTCAAATTTTGGAGAGAATTCAGCGACGAGCAGCTAGATTCGTGGTGGGTGACTACCGCCGAACCACAAGTGTTACTGGCATAATAACACATCTTGGTTGGAGTCCCTTGGCTGATAGGCGCAAGATGGCCCGTCTGTCAAGTCTCTTCCTGATTTTGAAGGGGAGTGGGGGTTGGGCTGACTTGCACTCTCAGTTGGAGGCCCCTCATTATTACTCTCGGCAAGATCACGATTTCAAAATTCGCCTGTGGAACTTTAGCAAAGATGTTGGCAAATTCTCTTTTTTGGGACGCACCATCACTCAGTGGAACTCACTTCCCAGGGATGTGTTTGCAAACCCTCTAAATTTGGCCACTTTTCAATCTCGATTGGAATCTTTGCAAGAGTTATAGAATTTCCATTCTCCTTGTTATTCATGCCCTTTTACATTTTTTTTTAAACTTTTGCCTGAAATTGCATTGCTTGTAATTGCATAACTGTTATTGTTCAAATTTTTGTAAAGGTAACTCCGAAAAAATATAATTGAAAAAATATAATTGAAATTGAAATTGAAGGGATGATCACTGGCTCATTGGACGATCGCCTCGTCTTGCTCCTCGCTGGTGGCCCAACGAATCCCCCGTGGTGCGGGCTGGCCTGCCAGGAAACGGTCTGGGTTGCGTGGAATTTCGCCACGATTTTCATCATGGTATTGGCAGGACGTCCGGTTGCTTCACGCATCTGGCCGGTGAGGTGGCTTGCTGCAGGGACATGCCGACCGCCATTCCTTCCAGTAAATCCCAAACAGCACTGCCGAACATTGATTTTCGTGTCGGAAAGGCAAATTGAGACCAGCGTCATAAATGAGGAGATTCATCTCGACGAACGACCACTCTACTTGCGGCTGTCGTTTGCTCGTGTGGTCGTTTAAAGCTTCCAACAAAAATAAAGCAATGCATGAACAATGACTCTGCTGACGAGTGACTGTCTACAGTTTTTTGTCTGCGCGTCAACGCCGCTCACATGCAGTTGTTCTACAGGGTCACGCGGACAGATTCAGCGAGAGGAACGAACCAGGCGGACAAATGGGCCGACGGATCTGTACGGATAGAAAATAAATTTTGTTTGGTTTTGGCTTTTATGCGCGATTTGGTCTTCCTGCATTTTTGAACCAGCCTGTGAGCTTTTTTGAACAGCCGAACAGCTTGCTTTCGGCTTTGAACAAAAACTGCCGTAAAGATGATAAAGAACAGAAAATGTTATGCTTATCTGATTGTTCTTGTATTGACTATTGGCAAATCATCGATGTCCGAGATAACAAACCGGCAGACGTGCGGCAGCCAGGTTGTGCCACTGAACCTGTAATTATGCATTTTTCACGGGCATGGAAAAATGGCAATCCCATCACCCGGGCCCTCCAGTGCCGGAAAGGCTATGACACGGATCTGTGCTTGTGTCGTACACAACAGTTGCTTTCTCTATTCTATCATTTCGGTCGAATGCACCAAAGCCACTATCCCTAACCGGACCCTAAGCTTATTCAAAAAAGCCAATGCCACATTCAGATGCACCTTTCTCAACAATGGAAAAGGAATACTGTTGTGCATAGAAATTAAATTGTCCAACATACTTATACGTAAAAAATTACTGTTTTGAATTCTGCCGGAAATTTTGATGGAAATTCCTTCTCTATCGTTGAGAATAGTGCATCTGAATGTGAAATTGACTTTTTTCAAGCTTAGGGTTAGGGTCAATGGCTTTGGTGCATACGACCGATAGCCTATTTAGGCTATGGCACATCTCGCTCTGCCAATCGAAGGAGCTCGCGAAGCAGCGAATTTCTGCATGCTGTGCAAGAGTATCGCCAACGAAAGTTGGGTGCCAATTTCCTGCATGCGACAAAATGAAATTGCTCGGAAAAGAAGCAGCTCATGATAAAAAAGAAGCGATGTATGCGACAGATTTTTTTCGACAGCGATAGACGAACCTGGCTTGGCCAAATTACAGACTGCCGCAGAAAAGCCTTGCAAAAATTTACACATTAAACGTCCTGGCCAAACAAAATTAATTTTCTATCCGTACGTACTTTAAGAAATCGAAATGTTCAGAGTGGCTGCCTGTTTTGCTTTTCCCAGATGCCCATGATTTCTCATTCATGCACTAAAATCCATACGACTTAACAATTTTTGTGCCCAGACTCTGAGACCGTTTTCTACTTCATAATTACCCATCTTACTTATGAGATAAAGGTGTCGTTTCCCAGGTGTGTTCATAGCGTACGAAAACTCTGTCGAGAGTGATTTTTGAGTGCCCGACTCTATTATTAAATTTATTTGTTTTTCGATATTCAAGCTTTTTTTAATGAAGAATTTTTTGCATGTCAATAGTTTTCTTGTATCGCAGTAGGATTTCCAAGGAAGGTTGCTGCAAACAAATTACATCGAAACAAAACTTTTTGGTGCAAGAATTCCTTTGACAGTCGTCCTGCTGTAAGACTTCAGGTATGATTCAGTGACACACATTTTGCTTCCATCTTGGCTTGGTGTTGAAGCTGTAACAGCGAACACGCCTTATAATTGCAGTTTATCATGCATTTTACAGCTTAAAATAAGTGATCCGTTGCAGGAAAACAGTAAAGGTCGGAAAATTCAAAATTTAGCAGTAGCTTTTACCTTTGGTGGTTTGTCTTACCAGGTCGGCTGAGAAAGTATTTTTATTTTTTCTGGCATCGTTCTTTCACTTTAATCATGAATGAATATTTTAGAGCTAAAATACTCATCCGAATGCAACCACAGGTGTGTATACAGGGTGATTCAGTACAGCCGCCCCAAAATTGAAATGTTTATATCTTGTAAACCTTTCTTCGGAGCATGTTGGTGCCAGCAAATAATTTGCTCGCCTTCGTTTGGGGTATCATAAAATGTCGATGATTTTTTTCTTAGTTCACCCCTTCATGCCAATTCTTGAAGGGGTGGTTTCGGGTGATCTCAATAACTCTTTGACCGTTCTTCGGAGATGTGAGGTTTAAATTACAAAGTTGTAATGCCTGCTGAACCCGTTTGGGACGGTTTCATCCCCCCCGCACCCTTCTGTTTTCTTATAAGGGTGGTTTTTTGCTGTGTCACTTCTGTCCGGCCAAATTAAACGTGAGTTATCGCAAAATGTCAATGGAGTGATAAAAATGAGCTAACAAGTGAAAAAATTAGGGTGCGAGTCGCGGCTCCCGTTCCCCAGGGTTAAAAGCAAAAATAACAGAATAACCAAACAACCCCTTTAAGGGAGATCGCTGTAACTCCTTAACGGTTTGTCATGGAACTTTGGTTCAAATTACAAAGTTGTTGTCCATGCTTCACCGAAACCGATCGTGAAGTTTTCACCCCTCTGAAATATGCTTGTTTCATGCTAGGGATGGTTTGCCGAAAAACAACCCCTCGTGTTTTCACCGTAAAGGGGTGGGCTTGGACAAAAGAAACCGGCATTTTTAAAAGGTGCCATCGATGGCGATACAATCACTTGCCAACAGCAACATTCTCTGACAAGCATGTCGCGAGAAATGAATATCTCAATTTTGGGGCGGCTCTACTGAATCACCCTGTATATTATGG
>JASGXE010010179.1:0-35500 GCA_030068105.1 Sinentomon sp. SZTP_YWyxl
AGTTCACACCACCTGCCTTGTAATCCAACCCTTTCAAAAATAATTCCTTTTGTTCGAATGCATTGCACTTTTTCATTCATTTTGAATTTTTTGCCCAAACCTGCAGGAAGGTGTCAGCTAAATGTTGTTTAAAAAGCATTCAAAAATCATTTTTGTACAAATAATTATTCACGACGTGACTCATCTTTGAGGATGGATCCTCAAAGATCCAGTCAGGCTCAAAAGGTTAATGTGTGTTTGTCATTTAATTTTGGATGGCCTGAATGCTGTTTTTTTTTTATTTTCTTCATTCCTCTTTTTCTTCATAGATTTCCGCAGTGGAGCATGCATGTTGCTTATAGCAACTGATGTTGCAGCCCGTGGTTTAGGTAAGAAATAAGATGTAACTTTTTTATAATGTTTGTTTGTAGCTACACCAATTATTGCAATACGAAGGGCGTTCTTGAAGTTAACGCGGGCTGGTGGTGGTGGGAAGTGCCTGAAGGGCTTGGCCTTCCCCACTGCGGGAGTCAAAGGCATGAAGCTTTGGCTAACTCCTAATCCATGCCACATGTTATTTACATGATTTTCCGTTCTGCATTGATAGGCTGGTTGTGTTTGTCCCTGTCTTGTTTTCCATTGTTTGTGTCAAACACAAACAGAGGTGGACAAATTTTTGTAATTTTGGATCCAGTTGTTTTCTATTTGAAACCGAGCAAAACTCCAACCCTGGCTTTTTAATTGATCTCAAGCTCATGGACATGAAACCATTCAGCACAGTGATGTTTTGGTTTGGAACAAGTGCTTCAAAGAAAGCATGGAAACTGTTGCAGTTGATCCACAACCAGTCAGCCGTCAACATCCTCATTTAAAACGAGCAAGACAAAACAATTGGGCACTTGATTTGCTGAAATTACCATTTTATGGTCTCAGAACTTTGCTTTGTGAAGACCTAAGTTTGAGATACAATTTCAGATCTTTGGATTCTCCACAGTTTTACAATGTTTTTCTGCAATGCAACGGCAGAACAGAGATGCACTTTGGCTCCAATGGCAAACTCGTTTTGGCCAACAAGGAAATGATAATTTCCCAAATCGTGGATTGGGATGTGACAAAACCTTGCTACACACATTTCGACCCCGAAATAAAAACTGAGTTCCATTTTGGACGCAATGGAGCAGCACGCGGTCTCAGCTCAAAACAACAAGACGGGCAAAAAAGAAGGGAGACAGGGGGCGACCGTGGTACCACAATTGCAGAAAAAATGTCGAGCTCGGCTGTTATGAGCGATTTTCAGCATTCCCATTCACTTCATCTGGCATCGCAGGACATTATTTTATTATTTTTACCCACCCATTGGCCATTCTCCAGAATACTGGAGCTCAATTAAACGACCTGGAATAATTTCTCCTTCCAAACTGAACCATATGGAAAGAAATTACTAAAAATGAAATGCTCGATTTGCCCAATGATGTGCGATGTGGAAATGCTTGTGCCAGAATAGAAATTGTGTATTGACCATAATGAATTCCACTTCTTTCCCCGACTGGTTCCACAAGAAGTGCAAAGTCCTGTTTTTTTTTCTAACAAGATGTGCTTTCATGTGCACATGTTCCTGCTCACTTCCGTTTTCGTTACACGTTACACATCATTGTCTAAAAATTAGTTTGAAATTACTTGCTGCAATACTGTACCAAGTGTATATCAATCAGTTCAGGGTAATCTCATAGTGAAAAACTGAAACAGGTAGAGTCAAGTTATTGTTTTTTTTTCTGTATGCTGCATTTCAAAAGACACATTAACTATTTCCATTGACCGTCACCCCTCGAGAAAATGGAATAGGTGTTAGGTGGATTCCAGGCCAATATCATCAGAATTCGTAACCATCCTGCAAATGACAGTCTGGCAGGCTTCTGTTGATAAATTAATTTTACCAGATTTACGAGTACTCGTACAATCCAAAGGAATTAAAGATGAAAGCAGTTTTAAAAAAAATTGTAGAAGCAATTTGAAAAAGTGAAAAGAGATTGGAAAAACAAACGTCCAAGAGTCCCGGTGTAAAAAAACCATTAATCCATGTGGAGAGTCACTCTCCACTCTTCTTTCTTTCGGCTCCAAAAGGGATCAAGATTCAAGCGCTGCGAGCTCCAAAAAAAAAACAGTTTGGAAAAAATTGATCCTGTGACTGTGTTGATCGCATCTTTTGAGTTTCTCAGGGCTTCACTGTGGGCTCCACTCCACGGTGAAAATGCTTCATATCTGGACTACAATATGTGAGCATTGTCCTGTGTTTTCGCACCGAAGTACTTGAAAACTCTCGTGACCCATATTCAATCCATTTGCTCTTTTTCCAGCTGAAATTAAGCACTGCACACTCTGTTGGAACTGAATTCAGTTTAATTCTTTTTACTCGAAACATATTTTATGCTCTTCAAATAAGCAGTTTTTAGTGACAGTAACTTCCGACTTTTACATTGAATTATTAAACCTGCATGTGTCCCATCCCATATGTGCAGTGCCAAGTATCCAAATCTCAGCATGAGGTTACACACACCGCACCAAAGGCGTGCATGCAGTTGGAAGAATTCAAACAAAAATTACTATGCTCATTTTTAGCAGATGGAAATTCTGGTGGCTGAAGACATTCTCAAATGAGGTTTCATGCCTAACATGCTCCAAATTAATGATCAACAAACCCAGCAAAACCACACATGCGTCCTCTGGATTCCAGTTGCAGTTTCTGATTCTTAGAGTCATTGCCTGGAAATGACCGAGCGAAATATTCGAGCGCGTTTCTTAGAACACCCTTTTCATTCATTCAGAAACAATGCATTCTTGTGCATGCATTCTGACAGCACATTAGAGCAGAGACATTCACGCATCTCCATGTGCAGAACAGATCATGCAGCGTTCGTGTCTGAGGGCGGTAACGGGGAGCCGCTGTGGTGAGGCATTCCGTTTTCCCTTCGCTCTTCAATGCTATGGTAGACAATGACAAAAATCTTTGAAAGGCTGCCTGGGATGCTTTTGCGTGCTGTACATGCACCAAGCATACTGGCTGAGTGTAGGTCAGCTACATGGTAGAGGTGAGTTTGGAAGGTGATGCAGCTCCACTCCCTCCAGAGACAGAATGAAAAATGTCTCCGCCACTGGGACTGGTGGTCAGAAGCATGCAGTTTGGTTTTCTCTCAGCCTGTTGTGCAGCCACACATGTAACGCTTGCGGAACTGGGTACGAGTGCAGTTGAAGATGACAGATGCATTATCAAAATCCTGTAAATGATGGGAATCGAAGGCATGTTGGGCCTGGACATGTGGAGCTGGACAGGGCATGTTGAGCTCCACAAGCACATTGAATCATTCCGCATCTTATCTGACCCAGATGCAATCAATACTCATCTCATGGTATTATCTGACCCAGATGCAATCAATACTCATCTCATGGTAGCCTCTTCTCATGGCGTCACATCATACATGGTTTCAATCACCTCTTCTGCCATAAAGCTCCTCCACCACCCATCAAATTCCCTCCGTTTCCACTTCATGCCCTTTCACATTCAGACTTTGAGCTCAACAGCACAGAGTTCAACATGACATGGATCCAACTCAAGTTTCGGTCCACCCTGTACTTCATACAATCTATGCTTATCTGCCTTGCCAATTCTGATAATACATGGTTTTTGCTTCCATCAACAGTCAAATCAGATAACACCTCAACCAGAGATACCAATCAACTCCACTGAACATTCAGCTATTCAGTTCTACTTCAACATTCTCCAGTGCCATATCACCTTTGTTTTTAACCTTTTCCATCCAGTTTTAACTCCACCACATTCTTCAGATCATCAACTTGTCCATTCTCATCTCATCTCTCCCATCGAACTCTTTGATATTTTACACCTGAAGAAGCACCCCGCGAGGGTGTGAAACTGTTGTGTTCCAAGATAACCTCTACGAACGGACAAGGCAAATCAAATTCGACATGGTAAATTTAATTCAACCCGTTTGTAGTGCACGTGCTTCAATTGTAAAGCACCTTCCTCCTCAATGGGAAATTGTGGATTCTGGAAAACAAAAAAGGGGGATGAAGGAGCCTACTTCGTGAAACTGAACTCCCCGGTCGCCAGCCTGTTTGAATGAGAAGGCTGTTTGGAATCGGTCGAATGCTGTTTCCAACCAAAAACCCTCCCGACAACTCTTCATACAGCTGCAGGGGATAGTTTTCCTCTTGCTGCATTCCAAGAGTTTCGATCGCTTTTTCCACCATTCCAAATTGCCCTCCACTAATTTTGTGTATGCATCACTGTGTATTGATGCGCATGGAGCATTTGCATACTTGTAGTTCATGTAACAACCAGAATTACATACGATTCTGTAAGAAAAACGAAATGGTTATTGGCCGTTCAACATCTAGACAGTGCGATCCAACAGCTGCCTGGTTTAAATTCAAAAGTCTTGAATTCAAAATTCAATTTTGACCTCAGTCATCTGCAGAGTTTCACCAGGCAGCCCCTCTTGCAGCCGAGAGGGGTAGTCTTTTGAATCTTTTAAAAGATCAACTTTAAGGGGGGTAGGTGTCAAAATGCCAACTTCAGTGTTCATGATCCGATTTTGTTCAAATTTGGCACACTGTTAGGGCTCATATGGAAGGTCACTCGCACAAAATTTCACTTCATTTTGGTCAAGTCGTTTCTGAGTTGTGGGGTCAAAGGTCACAATTTGGTGACCTAACTTCAGTGCAAGATTATATGAGAACCTGTAGAGATTTTTTGATCTGGTTTGGACTAAAATGTCACAAAATCAATTAATTTTTGGGTGATAGAGCCACTTTTTGAATTTTTTTCTCAAAAACATGTAACATTCCTGCATATTCCTCATTTGCGGCAGAAGCGATAGACCTCTTTCCTGATTATGGTCCAAAACATCATGAACAACTTAAAATATTGAAATTCCGGCTCTATCACACAAAAGAGCATACTTTTTTTCTTCCAGTGTGCCAACTGGTGGCTGAGAAAAAGCATGCGAAAGTTCGAAAAATGTAAAAAAAGTGAAAGCGGTAAAAACTTACCTTGAATACTGTGGCTTTTTCGAAGTACATGCAAAATATGCTGTCGCACGAAAATAGTGTCACATGGGAATCGCGATAGCTCCTCAACCAATAAAGCTACAGTAATGGCAATTATATCATTGGAATCAGCATGAAATGGGCTATTTGGTGGCATCAAAAAGCATAAAGTACAAAAATCATGTAATTTTCGTTTTTCTGACCCCTACCCCCCCCCCTTAAACCAGCCTGCTGGATGGCTCGTTGGCGAGATAGTGGAAAGGCCAAAAAGCAACCCCTCCTCGTTCAGGCATAAAAAGTTGAAAAAAATTTATTATGACAGCATCCTGTCCGAATAGACTTTGAAGAATATCTCCCGACTTCGTCTGGAGAGAATGACTAGATTTCCGAGCAAGTATAACGGCGGAGAAATCACACTAAAGTGCTTGTTCTAATAAATGCGTTTTTCCACTTAGGTGTTGCCCACGATTAGAACCCAAAATGTGTCAGCCGGCAACGAAGGTGAAACGAAAAAATATATCTGAAGAATCACACTTTTGTAAAATCTTTCTTGAAACAGCTCAGCAATGGCCGTTTATCTGCCTCTATATGGGTAATGCAATTTGCTTGCCACAAGCCCTCAGCACACCTCTCCAGGGATCTGGTAAAACAAAACCCCCAGGATGGAGTTCGAAAAAAATGAATAATCATGCGGTCACCTAGGCTAATGAAAAAAATCATCAGCCCAGGTCCCAGTTGCACCAAAACGAAAGCCCAGCCTTTTGGTGAACAAGAGACGTATCTGCTGCATGATTTTTCCTTTCTTTCCTCGAAACTTTCCTTTCAAGACAGCACCCCCCCCCCATTCGCACAGGCTGGATCCACAATTGGATTCTATGGTCAAAGTCAAAGTGCCAGGAATACAATTTAGAAATAGCGATACTTCAAAGGCAAGGTGCTGCATTTGATATGGTCAGATGAATTATTGATTTGGATTTTTCCATTCACTTCAGGTTTGACTGTGATGAATGACCGAATATACACTTCCTACCAAAATTCATTGTAGGTACATACATAGAAGTACATTATTTACACGAGAGCTATTTGGAATCAATGGAAAATGTGCCCCAATACATCATGACACTCGTGCAAATTATAGAGTTGCATCAGGCCCTGTTGCAATTAGATGGCCCATGTATTAGCCAGACTTTCAAAATTACTGGGACTTTCAGTTGACTCTCTTCATACATTTTGTGCAGGATAAATTGCCCCTGTTTTCATCACTGTTTCTGTCCACAATAATCTATCTATTTTTTCTTTTCTATTTTCAGAGGTGCAGATCTCAATGGTTAAAGTGATTTGAAGTGCATGGACTGGACCTGGTTCAACTATTGTTTGATGGTGTGGGAGTCGGCTGCAGCACTGTACTCTGCCCATTTTAATTCCTGGCAGCACCATAGCACTTTAAACACTTGGCCGCGGGCTGTGCCTCTGCCACGGCCCAGCTATGCTGCGGCCGGGGCGACCTCGGGAATACTGTGGTCGGTCACAGGCCATTAACAGAAAGCACATGCATGAACCCACATGCAGCCGCATGCCATTGTGCACTGAGCGGCCTGTACTTCCATACATTTCCGAAGACGCTTCAAAAACAAAGTGGTGTCTCTTCCGGTTGACCTTGGCCATGGTGGGCCCGAGCAAGGTCACATGGAGACAGGGCTTTTAGGTGTGTTTTTGTTAGCCACTGTTTTTTTTTTTATGGCATTAGGAAAAAACCTGCGCATCGTCAAGTTGTCAAAAGAAGGGGTTTGGGAGCATAAATTAATGGATTATAGTCACTTTTTTCTCTGTGCTCCCAACTCAGGAAGGTGGCCTCAACAGGTTCTGATGGGGCTTGATACCTAAATTTCTGCATCCTTTGCTAACTTCAAGATGGGGTCTGAGGATTTTTGCAAAAACGGCAGGGGTAACCAGTGCCCGATTTGTGGGGACTGGGTGCAAAACCTCAACTTCTGGGGTAAAATACCCATGTGTGTGAAATATTTTTAACTCCAGAGGGAGTGTGTAATATCCCCCATAGTCACTGCAAATCGTGCTCTGTGGGTAACCATCTTTCAAAAGCTGAAGTTTTTTCCCCATCAATGTGTTTTAATTCAGTCGTTCTTTGAACATGCGGGAGCATGGGTCCTGCATTTTTGAAGAGTTGGGTCTGGCTGGAAAAAACTAGAAAAATCTATCCATAAAATTAAAAATTGTCCCGCATCCCAAATGGGAGACAAAATTGAATTTCCAAATTGTGCTGTCATTTCATGCAAAGACCATTTTTCTAATTTGTGTGCCACTCGTAAACATTTTACGATCTCAATGCTCATATCCTTGTGAGTTTTGCATCAAGCGTTTTTGACCCACTCTGGAGTTTCGTTGGATGATATGCACTGGCCACCAAGCTCTCAACACTACAGGCCACGGGGGTGGTCTGCATTTTGCTCTTGGCAGGGCATTGTGAATAAAAGGGACTGGTACTTCACACTTTTTCCAAAAGGAGCACACGCGGTGAGAAAGAGCAAACCAATAGGAGTAAAAAAGGCATCTCTTAAAAATCCATTTCTTCAAAAAGAGGTGTCTTTTTGGCTTCGTGAACTTTCATTACCAGCTGCACTCGATGCAAAAATTCAGTTCAGGTGGATGGCATTTTGGGGAAAAAAGACAAACTTTTAAAACTTTAATATCATAAAAATAAAAATTTTGAAATCCTGTGGTACAAAATGTTCTATCCCATTTCCCTGATAGTTTGTTGCAGTGGATAAACCACCTGACCTGGCACTCAAGAAATGACAGCCGATCCTTGGGGCTCCACACTTGAGTTCAAGGGATGACCCCGCAATTCCTGGTTATGCCTGGTTATGGCAGATTGCTGGCTATTACAGTAGGCTGTATGTAAATGAGTGCATCAGTGGACAGCATCACCACAAGAGGTGATGTCCACCTAAATCCTAACTATAGACACTGCACCATTCTGTTAACATCAGCTGAAATACAAAATCAACAAAGACAACAAGCATGGCAGCAACGAATTCACAAAAGAATTTTTTGAGGAACCAAACGCATGCCACTCGCATGTCGCAGAGCAGAATGGACAGAAAAGACACTGCACGCACAATGTTAATTATTCGGGAAAATCCCTAGCAATGAATGCAACTCTTTGGCTGTAGTGCAGAAAAGATGCTAGTCTCTGCACAACACATCATGTGTTGTGCGGAGATCGATAACAAACTATCATAATGACTCGTTTGTTAAAAAAATACTTGTCAACGCATGTCACTCGAAAAGTCACAAGCCATTTCAGAATTGCCAGCTGTCGAAACAGAACGAGCGATCATGTCGAATGTATCGTTCCAATTTCCATCAACACATCAAGATTATGAAACAGATTCCCAACACAACCGAGCCAAGGAGCAACAGCTGCAGTCCGACAGTCAGAACTAAGTCTCTTGCCTGCTCACTGCCGTGGCACTACCTACAAAAGGGCAGCAGTTGAGACTTCACTGGGGGGAGGGAGGAGGAGGTTCACTTCGCCCAAGAGTGGCAGGCATCTGGCAAGGCATACATTATGAAGTGGGTCTTGGGAGAAAGTATGTGAAGATTGAAAAACAAATGGCAACATTGGATGGCTGGACCTTGGCTAACAAAAAAACAAATGGCATATTTTTATTTGTCATGCAGTTCTGCCGGCATTTTGTGACCCATGCGGTTGGTTGGCCTGAGCGCATGCTTTGATTTGCTTGGTTATTGAGTGGAGGCTGCATCTTGGTTTATGTCTCTGGTGACTAATAAAAGATCAGCTTGGCACAAAAGGGCTGAACAAGAAAAAGAAGATCTGTGCTGAAGGGTTTTGTGATTTGCGAGAGACTGACTATGTTGGTATGCTACAGGAATGGCAAACGCGTTGAAAAGCTTTTGGGGGCATAGTTCGAGCTGCCCAAGTCTATGCTGAGTTCCATGCACAGCGTACTGAGTGGCCGCAGCCAGCATCTGACACTACTCAGGACCCTGTTAATTGGTTACACACCCATCACATTATGCAAAGGATGTCTCCAGGCAAAGACTTTGAAAAGTGTTGCTTGCGACATTTCCCATACGGATGGTGCTCTCAGTTCTGGCCACATGCGATTTTAATCTGATATCAACCTGGATGCCCACCATTTATAGCCCCACATGCTCCCGTTAAAAGCCCTATATGAGGAGACAGGACGCCAAGCCCCAGATGCTGTTTTATAACTTGGAGCCAATCATCCAGCCCTTCGAGACAATAATGGATTTTGCATGCCAAATCTGCTTCACAAGGGAGGCTTGCATCAACAATTTCATTTCAGAAGGTAGCAGTTTAACCCAGAGGCTCCAAAAAAATCTCAGGATCTGCATTGGCATTTTGTACCCCCGTGTGGTCTGCCTTTTTTTCATTCTTGAAACCACCGAGTAGCTGAAACAGGTGTGTTCTCAGCCAGGCTGGGACGACTGTCACTGGAGAGCAGAGCTTGCTGTGTAAAAACTGAGTCTGAACACATTGTGCCCTTGATAAACATAACCATCAGAATGATATTCCCCTGAACATTCTGGATGGATTCTTCCTCTCCACCGACGGATTGGACGCAGAGGACCCATCCTTGGCCTGCTAAGTCCCTGTCCATGTGTATTTTTATCTGCACGTATCATGGCATATCCCAAATTTGATGTGCAAACGAAGAATAAGGGAAGCAATCCAGCCTAACCTAAGTTATCTGAACCTCGTATTTCTTTGTTCAAGTTCAGAACGGTTTTCTATATTTTCTGAGGAACTCCACTGAAGTTCTTTTTCGATGTGCAATGACTGGTCAAGTCAACCGGTAGTGATGCTTTGTTACAATGTTTTGCTGCACTGATAAAACTTACTGGTTAACCATGGCTAACCAGCTTTATCAGCATTATCATGGCTGGTTAGCCATGACAGTGTAGACTTCTTTTTTGACTTCTTTCTTGACATTGGGTCAAACCGAAGAACTACCTTCCGAAGGTCTGGTTTAGTTGCACCTTGAGCTGTTATTGTTCAAAGGTGCACTGCACTCACTGTTCTGTATCCAATCGTCATTCTTTTGGTGAAAAGTTTTCAAAGGTAGACAAAGGCATGATCAGCCATGCTCAGCTTCTTTTTCAACAAATTATTTTCATTCCGACTGTTTATTTTCTTTTTCAACAAATTATTTCTTTTTTCAACAAACAAATTATTCAATAATTCAACAAATTTCAATAATTCAATTTAAACAATTTCAATCATTCAACAAATTATTATTTCTTTTTCAACTAATTATTTTCATTCCGAAATTATTTTCATTCCGACTTCTTCAACAAATTATTTTCATTCAGACTGTCAACTGTTGCACTCGGAATTCGTGAATGTTAAAAAAACAAACTCACGTAAAAATCCACAAAAATGATTGCAATTGATTTCCCCCAGAAATGCATAATGATTTTGCATCCATGTTGAACGTTAGTGATCTGCAAGCCGATAAACAAACACAGACAAGTTTGAAGTTTTTGTCAGATCTTTGCTTTCGAAAGGAGTCATGAATGTGACAGACTTGTTGTTGGAATGGATGAAATAAAACCCAAAAAAGCTCTTGCATGCCAGCAACAGAAAACAAGACATGATCCTGCTGCTTTTTCATGCTGCTTCTATCTATTGGTTTGTGGAATTTATTGCCAGTAACGGTTCGTTCTCTTTTTATGCTTGAAGAGGACTGAGGTGGACTTCATCAGGAAAAAGTGTAACACATTTTCCGTGGGTTTCTGGAAACAAACATTCTGTTCGAAGAGTTTATAGTTTTGACTGTAATGCTGTCTATAGCTGTAAAATCAGCGCCCAATTTCCTCAAACCGAATGTGGAAGGATCAAAACTAAAACAGAGAAATTCCTCAACTGTTTACAGCACCTTGCGGGAAAAACTTTGTTTGTCAAACTTGGAATTTTCAGTTGCTCTTTTCACTGACTTGCTCACTAGAAATCAAATTGTTAAAATGCTCTTCACAATCCAGTAATGTAATGGAAATCTGGATATCCTTCATGGGTTGTTTCATTTTCCATTTTCGTTTGCGGATTTGAAAATGGTACACCAAAACCTTCTGCAAAGGATATTCGACTTGCAAAAGGGTGCACAGCACTTCTGTAGCTCATGTTCACTTGGAGAAGCATTCGTAAACGTCCGCTCATCCACTGCTGTTGAGCATCAACTGACAACAGCCCACTCTTGATTTGGAAAGCGATTGTGGTGAAATGCAGTACAGGTTCAGCAGGGATTGTTCGGCTGACACTTGACTGTGGGCCGCTCCAAAATGTCAGTGTGGTGAGCGTTTTGTTAAGTTGAAGATGGGTCAAACAACACTCCCCGAACAAGAATAAACAATCAGAGTCACATCAGCTGCTGTTACCCCAGACTGGTCAAAAATAATTGCAGAGAATGGGAGGACTTACTCCATCACTGCAACAGCAAGTCATGGCCGATGGCGATCAATTTGACAATTTGCTGCGGAAGAAGCCCATCTTTTAAAAGTGGAAAAAAAAAAAACAGTTTCAAAATTGGAGTGCACAACGGGAAGATGCAAGTTGACAGCAAATTTGGCAGCTACACAATCAATCTGTGTTTTTGCATCAGGCATGTTTGCTGCACGATGGGAGTAATGCTTCTAAGGCCTTCCACATCCCTTACGGAGCACAAATGAATTCTGACCCTATAAAATGGTGTCAAATTGGGCTGCCCTTTGTTTGTGGGGAAAATACCGCTTCCTTTAATCTTAGATGTGGTCTGTGGCGGAACGTCTTCTCACACGCATTGTATCTTCAATATCATCATCCATCATATCAGACCACTTGAAAGCACGGCTACGCTACATCCGCGTAGTTTATTAGAAGCAACTTGGTGGCAGCGCTTAGATCCCTTTTTCCAGACCACCTTCCTTCACGAATATGCTGAACTTTTATGGGATGCACAGTTTTCCTCTGTTAGCAGTGCCGGAAAAATCGCTTTCCAGGCATTATTCCCAGCCTCCCCTCATTTGGCCATATTAATATGAGCCATTTTATTGGACCTTGCCCACATTTCACTGGGTATTTGAAACTATTGAGGCAAGTATTAACAAAAACTAAACATCCCTTGTTGACCATCCATGTCATGTCAGTTTCGTTTGGGCTAGCTGCATCTCCTCACTTGGGTATCCATCCACCGCACATGCTATCTCAAGAAACGGACGTCCGATTCTCAGCTAAGCTTCTCTCAGGATCGTTTCGGATAATGGGTGCTGGAAGGATAAATTGTTTCTAGCAAAAGGTTGGTTGGTTGTGGAGGAACATGTGTATTCAAGAACACAGAGTGATGTTCATGTTGGGCCCAAACTTACATTTTGAATGTCCTTTTTTATCCGTTAAACAGACCGGTTTTAACCAGTGATATTCGACTTTTTCTCTTGCTTGCTAATCATAACTCACTTGTACGACATCAATATCGTGTCAAAAGTCATTAGCATTTTGCAAACGTCAAGAATTAAAGGGCTGTATATTTCCTGAACTTTTGTTGTTAGAATCGCACTTGGGAGACCAGTTTTTTATACGTCTTTGCTTGAATTTCTGCTGGTGTTTGAGGCAATAATTTGCATTATTTGATCATCATCGATTGCGCTTAATCCAGTATTTTGCACAGAGCAACCTTCAAAAAAGTGTCCAAGCAAATTAACTTTGATTAAAAATAATATGAGCTAAACTGTGCCCATCTTGAAACTTCAAAATTTTACATCCAATTCACTTTTCCATTTTCGTGCAAATTTTTCTTTGTCCTGATAGATGTTGATGATGTCAAGTACGTCATAAACTATGATTTTCCGCACCAATCTGAAGACTACGTTCACCGTATTGGGCGTACAGGTAGACAAGATCGAACTGGGACAGCGTTCACATTTTTCACCCCAGCTGACATCAATGCCGCTAAAGAACTTATAGCTGTTCTGAAAGAGGCCAACCAGGTTGTGAATCCTCGACTCGTAGAATTGGCTCAAGCCCGAGGGAGCATCACCCGCCGTAAGTGTTCCACTCTTTGCAGCAACCTGGCTGGCATAATAATTCATATTTTAGAATTTGAAGATTGAAGATTCCATAATGTTTAATTTTTGCGCACTTAGCAGTGATGTAATGGAGGCCATACGGTGTATGTTCCACGAAAAATATCAGCAGACACAGTATGGCCTGAAAAGAAAATAACCCAATGCTTTTTGCATTGGGCGTATGTGCTAGCTAAATTTACACCCATTGGGCGTATGGTTTAGAGACGTTTTACCATTACACCACTGGCACTCAGTCGAATCAAATTGATATCAAAAAACTTGATGTGGCTTTGAATACGAGTACCCAATTGGTTTCAATTGAAGCAGGGGCAGGGCACCACGAATGGAATTGACAATGTTTTTCACAGCGAAAATTGAGCCGTATCCTTACATCTTCTTCTGCGAATGGATATCTGTAAAAAGATCCTTCACAAACCGAATTTGGGACTCGTAATACTGTTAACTGAAACATGTACTCGTATTTCAAGATTTTTTAAGCACTTCGTTCATTAATCATGTTTGTACAATTATCTTGTCTCTAATTTAATTTCCAACCCCTTATAAACAGGTGTTAGTGTCTTGCATGCATGATTTATTCTTTTGCAGTGTATAGCAGCGGCGGAATTAATTGTCCTCATACATGAAAAAAATTGCGATTCAGATTTCGGCAAAAACTCGCTGCTGCAGAAATTAAAGATCCTCTTTTATAAAGAGGTCAAAATCTGACACCTCTGGAACGCTTCGTTGCAGTCTGGTGCTTTAATATCTACCGCCTGCAAAGAATAAAAAGGAAGAAAAAAAGTTTCGGAGGCAACAATTAAATGGGAAAAACACATGTGTGGGTACATTGATTCCGCCACCACAACACAAAGTCAATGACTGCATTGCTTCTTTGTTCTTTTTATTTTCCTTCTTGTAATACAGAGCAAATTCTCAGGATGAGGAAAGAGGGCCAGAGGCATGGAGCAGGTGGTGGTAAAATGGAGAAGAAGCAAATAATTCAAGCCATCAGTGCTTTCAATATTCCAAAGTCCACTCTCCGTAGCGGTAGCCTTGGCGGCACCTTCAACTCCAACCTGGGGACCTTGGTTAATAAACAGGTCGGCTTCGGATTAGGGGGTATTGGTAAATCTCCTGCCTCAAATTTGAGTTCTGGAAGAGGAAGCTTATTGGCTGGAGTGAAGACCGGAATTCGAGGTGCTAGTGGAGGTTTTGGTGCGAGAGGTGGCCTTGGTCGAGGGCTTGGTGCAATGGGCTATGCTGGAGACAACCAAACGGAAACAAGCTTTTATGATGACCAGTTTGGTGGTGTTGGGATTGCCTCCAGCTCAGCACAGAAACTTCTTGCTGGACAAGGACTTGGAAGATCTGGCATGGGATTGGCAGGAGCTGCATCAAATTTCGGAGAGTATGATAATTTTGAAGATGGCAATGGAATTGGATCAGATGGCGATGGAATCGGGTCTTATAGAAGTCTGGGTGGGGTTGCAACACTTGGAGTTGGCCGTGGAGCATTCGGATCACGTGGAAGCCGTGGTGGAGGGCCCGGATCACTTAGCAACCGAGGCAGGGGAATTGGGTCACTTGGATCAAGTATTGGGAACCATTTTGGTCGTGGAAACAGTTTTGGTGGCCGGGGAGTTGCTGCCGGATTTTCTAGTAGAAGCAGCATTGGTTTAGGTGACCATGGTATTGGTTCCTATGGCGGACAAGGAGGCAGTCTTGGATATGGGTAAGCCAACAGAATATGTATTATTGCTTTCGTATTCATCGTCCTTTTAAACTTTAAACTTTACAAGTGCAAGGAGTCGTGTTCACATGCAGGAGTTTCTTCATTGTTGCTTGTATGTGTGCGTGTGGGTATGTGTGTGTTCCAATTTTGGAAGATGAGTGTTTCCAACTTGATGAAGAGGTCTGTAAAAACTCTGAAAATGACAGAAACAGATTCAAAGAGACACTGCCTCTTCACTCTGTTTTTCCATTTTTCTGGCTCTATTGGTGCGGTGCCGGATTTGTTCATAAAAGCTGCAAATGGGTAGGTATCTATCGGTGATGGTGTCAACAATTTTCAGTTCTTTCCTGTGCGAGATTCTCGCCTGCAGCAATTCTGAGAAATAGCAGCGTTGAAGGTTTGAATATGACTCATAAGATGATGAGACAAAGGCTGAAAAAAGAAGAGGATTCAGTGGTAGCCTCTCTATCGAGTCTGTGGGCATTTTCCAGTCATCATAATGGCTGGTTAAAATGATCATAATGAATGGCTGGTTAAAATGATCATAATGGCTGGTTAAAATGATCATAATGGCTGGTTAAAATGATCATAATGGCTGGTTAAAGTGAAAACAAGTTCCGCTTTGGAGGAAATCAGTTTTGCAGGAAACGAAAAGACTGAGAGTGCAACATGCTGAACCTGCCAGGTGATGAACGTCCTTGGACATGAGCAGGGGCAGCGGGAGCAACTCGAAATTCAATTTTCCGGAACTATTTTGGTGTTCCATCGAAAATTTTTTTGATTTCGTGATAAACTTCAATGTACTGGGTGACGCAAAAGTAGTGCAAAACACTCCCATTAGTGATGTAAGGGCTAGCAAAGGACGTGCATTTGTCATACAAATTTCAAAAGGACAAAGCGATGGGACCTTAAAACCAACTAAAATTGTAAGCATTTGCCCAATGACAAGCTACAAAGAGTGGAAATATGCTGATGGATGTTGGATGGATCGTCTTGAAGATGATACTGGAATTTTGGACAACTTAATAGCCAACAAGCCAAGTTTTTTAGCTTATGGAACTCTCGAATCTCCAAAATTCTCTTTGCAGGGCTATAAATGATCCGCATTTTCAATTTTCAGGCTAAAAGTAAATGCCCAGGAAGGTCAGGTTTTGTTTTCCATAGATGCATCGACTGGCCTTCTTTCTATTCCAACAAATGAGACTGGAGCCGGGATGTTGAGCCAGCACACACTGGAAATGCTGCAGCATTCTGCAACTGGAAGTCGATGGACACAATGGGCCGATTTCTAAACGAAACCCAACTTTTAGGCCGCGGATTCTTTTCTTTTTGTGTACAAAATTGCATTTCAAAAGAAAATAATCCGCAGCCAAAAAGATGGGCTTCGTTTAAAAAAAATTGGCCCAATATGTAGACAATTACACGGTTCCAAAATGAGCGGCATAATGTTGGATTCATTTCATCTCATGAGAGAGGCCACTTCGTGCTTGTGATAAATGTGCAAATACGTAAAAACAAAAAAGCAACTTGGAAAAAAATGGGAAAAAGGGAGATGATTGATGTTGCTGCGGCGGAAGGCATCCGAATAGAAAGGTAATAACTATTGGAAAAGGCCTTTCAAAAATAAAAAATACAGTTTCTGCGTACTTCTGTTGTGTCGTCACCAAGTACGTACATGCAAAGAATCAAGCTACTTTTCCAGTTAGTTTTGGGCTTTCATTTGCCTGGAGTGATTTCCTTGCACAAAAAATCACTCCAGGCAAGGAAAAGAAGGAACAACTTTTCATTCTTAAGTGTAAATCATGGTTTGCACTGGGCTAGCAAGATTGAGGGGTCCCATGCAATTTTATGGATTTTCTGAAAATTTTAGTTATCGTTAAAAAAAAATGCTAAAATGTCATTTCAGACCAAATTATTAAACGCAGTTTTAATTGACATCTTCTCCGAGTTTTCCTTCCTCGATGCACAACAAGTTTCGGCATGTTACGCTCCCATCGTCAGGTGCTGGTCGAATGAGCAGACGAGCGTGACACCCAGAAACATGTTGCGCGTCGAGGAAGGAAAACACGGAGAAGATGTCAAATTAAAAGTGCCTTGAATAATTTTATTTTTTTTATTTTTTTTTTTTTTTTTTGAATTCTTCGAGTCTCATCAATGATCAGGAAGGTCATTTCAGATGTGTAAAAGTCGAATGGAAACTCCTATTTTGACATTAACTCTTAGTTTTGACCAAAAATGCCAATTCGCTTGACTTTTTAAAAAGCGATCCATGCTTTTCAAACTGTCTTGCAATCGTCATTTTTGCCGTATTTTTTTTTTTTTTTTTTTTGTGAAATTTTGAACTTTCGATCAGTGCTTCTCAGCAAGTTCCAAAGGTAGAGATGTCAAATTTGGTGACTGAATGGAAAAATGTCCTAAATTGAGTGACAAGAGTGGACATTTCAGATTGCTCACCCAATGTACCAACGTGACTATTTCCCATATCACTTGGCACTTGACCATCACACGTTTAGTGTCAATAGATCTGCCGAAACACATTGAAAGAGTAAAAATATCAAAATTCTGGCTGTGTCACTCATCTTCTCATGACATTTTGAACATTTTTGCATGCTCACCCTTTTAAAAATGCCTACTACTTTTACAGAGCACCGATGGAAAGTTCCAGAATTTTAAACAAATGGCTGCCAAACCTTAACCACGTGAGTAGGGAGGCTGAACTTTTTAATGCACACCAGTGGCGTAGTGACTGGACGCGCAGGGACCGCAGTGTGGGTGGGCACTGGGCCTTGCAGCCGAAGGGGCCTGGTGCAGCAAAAACGGCACGAAAAATAAATTCTCAATGATTTTTGATGACGAATGAAATCAAGTGCAAGAAAAGGAAAAACAAGGAAAAATTGTGTGAAATCGAGATCATTGACTTTGTCTCTGCAAAGTTGCGAACTCCTGCACACAGGCTTGGCTTGAGTTTCTCGGCGACCTTCATTGGGCACAAGAAAACGACAAAATTTAAGAGCAATTTTAAAACTGTGCAGCACCCAGCGCATTTACGAGTTTGGGGCGAGTGGGCGAAAGGTCACAGTCGCCTCTCAATGTGCAAAACTGACCAGTCAATCGAATCCCTCAGGATTGCAGGTCACATGCACATCAGGCCCTGGACGACCCCTGCCTCTGGGTCCATTGATAGTCGCAGATCCTGCTTGAAGTTCTTCCAAACACCCAGGAAAACCCCTTGTTTCAGTTGAGAAAGGAATTGTCCAGGGACTTCCCAAAAATCCAGAGGGACGACATTTCTTGGGACTTTTGAAAATCCCGACACAGGGGTTGTCCCGGGACTTTTGAAAGGCAGTCACTGGCAAAATGACATGGGTGTTATTTTTAGCCTGCGCCGTAGCTCACGTATTCTAAGACCACCATTGTGGCCAGGTGCTGCTCCTCCTGTTGCCTCTTGGGGCAATCTTCCTCAGATTGCTGGCGACGTTTTTGTAGGGAACATGTGAACTGCCAAGCCAAATCGTTTCCCTTCCGCAAAAGCGGGATGGAGAGACATCCCCGAAACAGTGGAGGAAACACGCAACAAATTTGCCATCGTTTCACTCTGAAGCGAACTTTACTGTTCGTTTGGATTTGGCGCAGGAAAGGAAGAGTGCAATTAGGCTATTCCTTCATGATTTTAATAATGCGTGGGTATCATGCACACTCTGTGATACCACCGAACATCCTCACTAAAAATCGGTTGAAATTGCAAAATTTTATATTGCCCCCCCCCCCCCCCCTGATTAATTTTCTGGTTCGGGAGATGGGACAAAGGATGTGCATTACCCGAGGCGTCAAAAATGCAATATTTTTGCTTATATGCCTTGCTCATTTTTGCCACTCTGGCAGTGATAAATTGTTGCAATTTTGAAAACTGAAGTTTGGTGAAATGCCAAAAGTGTGGCAACATGCTGCCCTGAAAATTAAACCCGGATTACTTTTGCTCACACTGGAAATCCATTCGAGTTTAACAAAAAAATCCTCTAAAAATCCGGATTTCATTGGCCTTTATGGACTCTTACAAAAATCCATTGTGGTAACAACTATTCAGGAATTCAGATTCTGGCCAGAACCTAACTGAATGGATTCTATGGTCAGTTGTTAAATGTCTGAAACACAAAATGTCTGTCGAAATATTTTCACACAACCACACTGCGAACCAAGTTCATTTCTCAGAGGAAGGATTCAGGCAAAGACTCGAATGATGTTCATTCACTCAGTTTCATATGGGTGGGCCTGCTGAGATGCATCTCAGCAATATCTGTCGGAAATTTCAAGCCAAGGTTCGCACACTTTCACGAAATTCTTTTGCCAGGCATTGTCAAATAACATCAAATTCCTGACCAAAATGGGTGCTAAATTTTCAGAAATTCTGCCGGGGTACTCCCCCCCTCCCCCCCGACTCCATACAAGGGCATTGCCTCTTCCTTCTTCTCGGGCCCTTGTCCGTGGATGAATGCTGCCTGATGGTTTTGGCCATGTGTGCCCATACAATGGAAAAACAACTTTGATGCGATTTTTTCTCTGACGTTCGACACCAATCTGCACCACCTAGGAAAGCCGCAGGAGCCGCAGGATTCTCGGCCCAGGGCAAAGTCTGATAAATGTCGCTAGGTGGTGACAGGTGGTTAATGATCTGGTATTTATCTCCTGTTATCATGCACTATAATTTTCCATTTTGTGCCCATTTTAGATGGTGAAACGTGTCTTCTCTGATGTTCAGTTGTCGATTTTGTTCATGATCATGATTACTGTCTGCAACCAATGCCAGATGAGAATTCCATCAAACGAGAGACTTTCGATTTTTATGCCTCTGAAGACCTGCGAATTCTGCTGTTCTTACCTCTTGACTTGTGCTTCATGACTTGATGTTGTGCTTCGTGTGATTAATTTTTATTATGATAGAAATTGAAAGGGCAAGAGCAAGACAGTTCTGTTGTTTCTGACTTAGATGGAAATGCCCAACATACTAGAGAACTGCAATAGTGCTTTTTTCTGGATATGCTTGCTGACATTTTCGTTGTGTGATTTTCATAGGTGTCACAGAGACAGATAACAATCATTTTCCAGCACAGCCCACACCCAATTTTCATGCTGTTGGATGAACTCCTTTCTTTGTTAATGCACAACTTGTCTCGTGTGAATTTTCGTAATTGCTCTTTTTGTTACTGAAAAAAGTGAAGTGATGGAACTTCTGTTGTGGCAGTGCTGGAAGTTTTTTGAAAGATGGAGTTTGCAGTTGCATCATGTGTAAGTGCAGTGCAGCAAAATTGAGTTTGACATATCATTGTCATCATAAATGGTGTCTGATGAGCTCAGTTTTCTGCATATCCGGCATGTCCCACAAGCAGTTCATCAAACCTTGTGTGCATCTTCTTGGTGCAATTCTAAGGCGAAAATGTTGAATGACCTTTTGTCCTCCGATGACTTTGGAGGAACTCCCAAAAAACATGTGACCTGCACTGTAAAATTTGATATTTTGAAGACACCAAAAATTTACTGTAAACCAAATTGTTAAGCAACAAAATGGCAAAAAAGCATGAAATGACAGTCCGATGCGCTCTGAATACTGTTACTCCATGCTTTTTTTGTCATTTTTGTTGCTTTACATTTTGGTTTACAGTAATTTTTCATGTCTTCAAAATGTCATCGAATTTTACAGTGTAGGGTCTAATCTTTTTTTTTTTTGAGTACCCGCAGGAGTCATCAGAGGACAATCATTCCACAATTTCGTCATAGAATTGCCGTAAGAAGATTTACACGAGGTTTGGCCAACTACTTACGGGACCCTTCACCCACTGGATTTTTACATTGCGGTGGAGTACTCTCACATTCAAAAGCCTTGCAGAGGCCATTATTTTTTCAGCTCTGGAACATAGCCAGGGTGAGCAAGTAAAAAACCTTGTGAAGCTTTCGCAAGCAGCAGAGAGGAAGAGAAAAGAAGAATGCGTGGTCTTTTCCCAGGGCGAGAATCTCCATTCCTTTTAGTATTGAACTGCTTTTATTATTGAAATTGATTTTCCCTGGCAGAAATGGCTGAAATTGTTGTAAAAAAAATAAGACATGCTCTGAAAGCATCCTTAAGTTTCAAGTTGAAATTCAAAATTCACAGTCTGATGTCACACACTCTGTTGTCTGAACAATTTTTGTCAGGAGTTTTGAGCAATTATGTGTTCTGAATGTGTGTGTATTGAAGTGACTCCTTTTTAAGGTATATGATTGTAACATCTGGATCATCATTCATTGTCATTTTAGCCTGTTGTCTGTTGTTTCTTTTCATTCCATTTTGTTTCGTTTTTCATTCAATAACATTTTCCCCAACAAGGATAGAAAAATCCTTTTGATGTGAAACTCCAAACATATCCAATAAATTACATGGGATTTGTGGTGTCAGGTTAGCTATGTGACCCTGCCTGGCATGAATAACAAAGTTCCAACATGCAGTCATTTTATCAACACAATTTGGCCCACTCCTCTGGCTGTGTGTGGGCAGGGTTGCCACCAACATGGGAAACTCAGGGAATTTTTTTTTTCTTACCCTGGAATGCCTGGAAAAATCAGGGAAATTTGTGGGTGCAATTTTCAAAAAAGTTTTCCAAGAAGTCGAAATTTCTTTTTGCTCAGCTGTTTTCACTTTCCAAAAAGACAAGTCGAATGATTCCAGAAATTTGATTTCTTGGAACTTTTTTTTCTCATGTATTGTCAAACTGGTATGGAAAAAAACATATACATCTGCTGAATCACAGTACAAAACGAATGTAAAACCAAGGAGGTCGAGTTTTGTAATGTGATTTCCCCAGACTCCTTGGAAAACTTCTTGCAAAAATGTGATTTTTGTTGTAATGCTGCCTTGTTTTTGTGGCGTTTTGCAAAAGCCTTTTCTTGCGCTTCTTTTGAATTATGCAGTTTGTTCAGCATGCAAAGTAAAGTAACTATATTTAAAGTGGAGTTTTTTGGTTCTTCTTTTGGACAAAATTCAAATACACGACAGTTTGAGATGCTTCATGAAGAAATGGTGGATAAGGGCATGACTAAAAGGGGAGGTGAAGTTGTGGGTTATACCTTGTTCATTGGATTTTGAAAACAATGCACAAAAACATTGTACAAAAAATACTCCTGGAACGATTTTCCTTATGGCCCTGGAAAACCTGGAAATCTCAGGTAATTCTAAAAACTTAAGAATGACGGCAGGCAACCCTGGTGAGTGTCATAAAAGAGCATGTCAGTATCAAAAACAAAAAATTCCAAACGGTTTGTTCCGGATGGTCTGTGCCTTGGTCTGTATTGATGAATTTTGCAACTCATCATCAACCAGATAATTGGCAGTTTATTGCATCAGCATTGCATTCCAAACTGGATAAAGCTAAAATTCAACTTCTCTATCCAGACCATGAATTGTCACCGGAGTTCCAGATGGAACCATCACTTCGACTTATGTGGGGAACTCGATTTGATGACAAACGGAATAATGTTTATCAGCTTCAGCAGCTGTTTATTTGTTTTATTCCAAGTTCCCTTCCGAGGAGGACGAGGACATTCACCACTCAGTGAATGAAGTGAGCTGCATCGGGTGGATTGCTCCAACTTAGATGGGCTGATTTACCTTTGTTGATTTCCATCAATGCTTCAAAATTTGGCAAACACACGCAAAGTTGGATAATGTACGAAGGTGGTTTAAAAAAATTCTGAGCTTATGTTGAAACTTTTAGTGGATCCGTTGCTTTTCAGCTTATGTTGAAACGTTTTTAGTGGATCCGTTGCTGATGTTTTTCGATCAAGTGATCCCCTGCCAGTCAACAGGTATAGCGATACTCGTACTTACAAAGCCATTTTTAAGGATAAGACCGAGCTTGCAACACATGGGGTACGCCGTGGTTGCAGGTTCACGTCCTGCACCCTGTAAGGGAGATCGGTCGGCCGTCTGACGACTAACCGATTCTCCCGACCAAGATAACCACAACCTTCTGTTTGTGTTGTCCTTGTGCCGTTTTTGTGCTGTCTTCTCTCGTCCCCCTCTTTTGGAGTTGCCAGCAATCGGTCAACCTGGAAGGGGTTATTTGCTGCATGCTTTGTGTCACCACAACACTCCACTTACCGCAGGACCGGCTGCGGCCATGAGTATTGCATGGCGGAAATCAAATCAAATCGAGACCGAGCCTGCAACACAGAAAACACCTTTGGCTTGCATGAATCAAGAGTCATTCTTTTGCACGCCATTGCATTGCCTTGCCACACCGAGCGCAGGGTGTAGTCCTGAGTCAATGGGAATTCCTTTCTCATCCACATTATTTTTCTGATTTCTCCCTGTATGACTTGTTGGTTTTCCCAGGCCAAAAAAACATATACGAGGTCAACCGAGTCAGCTGTTCAGCAAGATGGTGACTTGGCTTGGCTACGTGATAGCGTGGTGACTGGTTACTGGTGAGGCACCCACTGCGGTGACAGAAGTGTGGAAGGATGATGGAGGTTATTTGAAACAGTAATCAATCATTCAGGTTAATATCGGTACGTGTACCCATTTTCTCTTCCAACCGTTAAAAAAAGTTCAAAACTTTCTGCATCGGCCTCGGAATGACATAAATATCTGCTCAGCTAAGTTGGAACTGAACTTCATTATCATTAACATCCACTTAATGCTATGCTTCATTCGCAACGAAAAAGTGTAATTGCAGAGTTGTCATTGAATTATTTTATGTTAATTTCATTAATGCCTGTACTTTTCTATGAAAATCAGAATTACAAATTCGTGTGATTTAGGTTAAAAAAGGACCACAAACCTATTTATTTAGTTTTTTTTTTCTTATAACACTGACGTCCTCTTCAATGGTTGGGAGCGGAAAATATTGTAAATGTTCTGGTGGCTCACAGAGCCTGCCATCCCTGGAGGTGCCAGCTGCTTTTTTTTTCACCTGAGAGGTGGAAGCCTTTGCAAGTGAGACCCTGCATGGAAATTTTACCCATTTTTGTTTTCTAACTAAAGTGGGTAGGCTTGGTGCGTGCGTGTCCTCCTTTCGAAAACTAAAAGGAACAAAAGGCCCTTCACAAAACATTCCTGTACCATTCAATCACTGGTTCATTCATACTTTGTTTCCAGATTGACTGATTGAGATTTGTGATTCTGGTTGGTACCCGCAGGCACCTCACACTTGTGTCATCTGTGCTGTGTGTATAAAGAAATCATGCTGATTCAACTAGGTTACCTTTGGCTTGACATGACAGCTGTTTGTTTGTTGAAGTGTGGTAATACTGTGTAATTGGGAATTGAAATCCTGTAAAAGGTTGAGAATTTGAAGAGGGCTGCTTGACTTCCTTGCTCAGAGAATTCAAACGGAAACTTGTCCAAGAAATATTTTGATTTCAAAAAAATTCAAGAAATTTATGACTAGCTCCATCGTAAAGTGGACTGTGATAACGGTTTCATTCGGAGAACACTTACAGTTTAAGTTTGAAAGGAATTCATGAACAGAAAAGGAGCACTTTTTTCGACCACTCTGGCACAAAGAAGTACCTTAGGAAAGGATAAAATTCTTCAATTTCTTTTCACAGCCAAACTCTTTGTGGCTCTCACATCCACAGAGATCCAATTCGAAAAAATGGATCAGCACAACTGAATGCCTGATGCAAGGTTTGCAAGTGCACTTGTCAATTGTCAGCATTTCATGCTCTCTTTGCCTTGTGGAAAGTTAACTGGGCAAAAAAAATTGTGGAAAGTTAACTGGGGATTTGTGAAAGCAGCCACACAAGGGGAGGTGAACATCAACTTTTGGGGTAAAATGCCGATATTTGTGTGCGAATAGCTTACTTTTGTGTGAAATATTTTTCAACTGGGTGGTCATACCCCCCGCATCCCAGCAAATCGTGCTCTGACCACGTTTAAATATGCGATCCATGATCTTCTAATTTTGGGAAGTATGTACACCATCATTTCATATTTTTTGACAGAATAAAAATATCTGGAGCTCATACTTGACAAGCATTGTTTACGAGTCCCCATGTTTAAAACTCAGAATCTTTTCCAGACGTCGACACCTAAAGTGCGTTCATTTTCAGAATGGTCCGCGCCAAAAATCACAGCAAAACGAAAGTGGGAGCGGGGGCACGACAGTGGTGTCCAATTTGTCCGATGTTCCTTTCCTGAAATCCGAGAATTTTCATTTAATCGCGATTTGAGAATCGAAATTCTCACTGGATCTGGTGGCTGAGTGGTAGAGCTACTGGTCTTGGGATCCGAAGATCATGGGTTTGAATCTCGGGGTCTCAAAATTTTTTCCCTTTTCATTTGGCGCATGTTTGCTTGGACAAAACTTATCACAGATGGAAAAGCAACCTGAACATGATTTTGAAATTTTCCAGACAAGAATTTGTCTGCCTGTTTTCCAGTTGTCAGCCACAACGGCAGACGTGGCCTCAAGCCATTGCAGACAGGTCCAATTGCAAAGGGAAGGCCAGCGAAATTTTCTTTTCAGGACAGTGCTGCACCACATTTTTAAAGCAGGAGCGGGGAAGAGACCAGACAACCAGACAGGTCCACAAAAAAACGTGAAAATCTCAGAGAAGAGAATTATCAAACGATTGAGAGATGAAAACCGACAGTTTCGAAAATTTATGCCTCCAGCGAAAAATCTCCGAATTGCGATTTTTGCACAAAAATTTGCACATCCCTGTCTGTAAAAAGGGCGCGGACCATTCTGAAAATGAACAGACTTTATTCTCTTTAGATTCGGTAAGGGTGTTATATTTCTCTGCTATTTGTCCCCATTTCTTGTACGGAATTTAAGTGTGCCGAATGGAACATGAAGGAATTACATTTTTAATGCTCAGTGAAAGCTTGTTTACATAGGACCAAACAGTTTCCAGATCTCATTCAACTTCCGCAAACTGTTAAATAACATCTCTTGACAAGTTTCGTTATGGCAGTGTTGTCAGGTCAGCACAAACTGATAAATGACAATTCTATCATCTTAACAAAGTTAGCATTAACATTGGGCCGATTTTTTAAACGAAGCCCATCTTTTGGGCCGCGGATTCATTTTCTTTTGTAGTAGACAAAATTACATTTAAAAAAGAAATAATCCGCGGCCTAAAAGATGAGCTTCGTTTAAAAAATCGGCCCATTATGAACACAAAATGAAAAAGTAGCAAACGGCCCAAGGTTCCCTCCAGAGAGATGGGAATCCAATTGAATGGCTTTTCCACTGATTCCATATGATTCCGACTTTTGTACTAAAATGCCTTTTGTGCGCCAAGAAAAGTTGTCTATAGTTGGCTAGATCTAGATCTATAGTTGTACAACAAGTCGCTTGTAGCCGCTTCGGCGACCACAAACAGTTCCGCCTTCGTCAAGAAACCTGTACTTCAACAGTTTTTTGCCTAATGCGCATTCAGCACATTCATCGTTGGGCATCACTTTTATTGACCCTGAAGTGAGTGTGTTCACAACGAAGGCATGCCAAGTGAATGATGCATTATCAAATAAAGCTTGGTAAAAGTTGAGAAAAGTTTGCAACCCCCCAAAATCACCTTTTTGTCTGGAAAGAACAACAATTTTCAGATTTTTCCTTTTCGCATCGATGAAAAATGGTTCTGATGCCAATTTTCCAATGCTGCAAGAGGTCTGGAAATACTCAGTAACTTATGTCAGTCATTGAGACAGGTAAGTCAATATAAGACGTGGGCTGTACCAGAATTAATGGAAGTTGCATCCTCAAATGCATTGGGTACAACTTTAATCAATTTCACATCCTAAAATCACTGGAGGCACTCTTCCTTGACATCGATGCAAATTTCCACCATTCTCATGCAACTATCAGATGTTCCACGTTGTTCCAAAGTGAGCTCTTTTTTGCCTCTGAATTTGTGGTTTTGACCAGGGTCGGACAGAGGAAAATTGCAGTCCTGACATTACCCATTTGAATTTTGTAAAAAGGCGAGAGTTGTACAAGCCGCGAGGTCAGGTGTCCCTGTGAATGTCTTGTGAGAACCATCTTTCCCCTTCTGCGGGGTATCCCAAAATTTCTGGATTTTATGATGGCAATATTTTCATTGGGGTCTTTTTTCATTGATTCTGTGAGCCGACTGAGCCATTCTGGTACAGAATTTAGAAAAATCCTTTCAACCAAGAATGCTTCAGATCATGCCAGCAGACAGAAGGATGTTTGGGGCTGAATCAGCTGCAGTTGTTCTGTCGTCATCTTCCACTGCCTCTGTGCACCACGCATTTTTCGCTCGTTCACAATCTGACTTTTAGCTTGTGATTGAGGGTCATTTTTGAACCACCCTGTAACACAGGACAATTGTTGAATTTTTCAAACACCAGTGGAAAATGAACGACACTGGCCACCATATTCTGCCTCCAAAATGGCAGGATTTTGAGTTCCATAATCTTCGAGATCTATGCCATTGAATTGTTTGAATTGTTTTTCCACCTTTGAAAAATCCTTGTTTTTTCCTCAGAGCTCAAAACACACTGAATTCAAGCCTCCCTGTACTGAGTATCAGAAGGCTGATAAAGTTGTCCTTTGGCATAAATGTCCACCATAGATGTATGTATTTAAGCAAACCAAAATTTGCCAAAATTGCTTGCAGAATACCAAGACAATGAGCCAACTTCCATTAATTCTGGTACAACCTACGTATACTTCTCCATGAAGGGCACTTAACAAGATTCCAGCATCTCTACCATTTAAAACTAGATGGTAATCGGATGGAAATCTTGGAAATCGCTCTGGTCGAATAAACTTCAGCTCGCATCAGTTTCTTCAAAAGTGTGTGAATTTTTTTTTCACCCAAAACCGGTAAAAAAGGGAAGTTATGCTGGAAAAGGCCTCTCGGGTGTGTGAAAAAAAATTGTTCAATTTTTTCTGAAATAACAATTGGCGGATACATTTTCATTCAACCGCAACTCTGAAAATGCGCTGAAAATTTAAGGCAATTTGCAGAAATATGATGGGGACAGCGCTGGTTGAAATTCAATCCATACCCAACTGCATCTTTCTCAGTGTGGGTGGCAAAATGGAATATCCACAATCGCACTTGTTCGTGGTGTGTGGTTTAAGAACTGGAACAACAGGAAGAATGGCTATTTTGGAGAAGCACCACCGAAGAAATTACAAGGACTTCAACTGGAGGCATCACCTTGGACCGAAGTGCAGCCATGACTACATGGACCTCATATGGAAAAGTTCTGGTCTAGTGAACATTTTTGAATGTGTCAGACGTCAGTTCCTTCCGCAAACTGGATTAGCAACAGAAAAATGAAACCAGGCTTTTGGCACAAATCAGGCTTTCTGGAGGAGGAATGAACTTTTTCACCAGAGCAGAGAGGGGAAGTGATCATGATTTCTGCAGCTGAGTTCTATCAGCAAAACATGTTTGCATTTCCCCTTCGGTGAATTGTCCGCCCGTTTTGATCATGCTGCTGAAAATCAAATTTGCAAATTATGAGTTAAATTCAAAAATAAAATTTGGGTGTCCCAATGAAAAGGAAAGCGAGTATAAATACTGCATTTTGTGAAAGATAAATTTGTGATTTCTACATACAACATTCGAACTTCTGATCTTCTGCGGTGATGAAGGGAACGCACATTCACAATTCCAGAAGGTCAAAACTTCGAGCGCTTGAGAAAACAATCAAAAATTTAAGATTTGCAAAAAACGTTTTTTGCGTTCACTTACCTTTTATTGGGACACCCTGTACATATTGGCTGTATTTTGTGATTCTCACGGCGGGGACACGATGTTAATAAACATTTTTTTCTTGTTTTTCACTGCAAATTGATATAATGCAATTGCATCACAGCAGAAATGGACACTTAAGACTGTACTTGAGATTGCAGTGGCGTCACCAGGTGGGTTTGCGCCCCCCAAACCTTGAGCCCCTCCAAAGAAAAAAAAAATGAAATCACAAAACCGAAAAAGAACGATTTTCTTCTCTGTCTGTCAAATGCTGCATGTTTGTGTTCTTTGCAGCAAAAAATTTTGAAGTGCTTCATTGCATTTCCGAGATTACCGTCCGGCTGGCTAATGGCTTCTGTCACCATTCCCTGAAAAAGGCAACATGGCCAAATGGAATCGCAAAAGGAAATCAGAAGATTATATTTGGCTTGCCGTGGCAGGATATTTGGCCTCTGAAATCCAAGAATGCACCCAAAATGAACAGTCACAAGGAAAATGCACATTGAATCAAAAGTCAGCCTTAAGATGGAAGACGGTGCGTCCGGCCCGTGCGCTGCTGTTTTTTTTTTTTTTTTTAATTTCCCAGCTTTAAGGGGGCAGTCAAGTCTATTTTGGTTTAAAAAAATGTTTTTTTCCTTTTTTGATAATGCATGTTTTTTAACCAATTCGACCATTTAGAATTCATTTTTCGGCTAAAATGGCATTGGAGGTGTAGTTTGCAGATTTAGGCACATATATCACCAACTGCACGCCATTGCATTTATGAAACGTTGGCAGTTTTATTTTTTCATTTACCGCAAATTATTTTTTCAGCTTTTTCGGATGCATGCCTTTGTGCAGCTGTGTCTCAGGATGTGGGACTCAGAGAAGGGTCAAATTTGACATACTCGTATAGCTAAAAAAAACTGTCAGAAGTGGAGTGATCAAGCCTGATTTTGCATCACAATCACCTCTGACCCTCTGCAGGAGTATTAATTGTCGCCGAACCACAAGGATGGGATAATTCTATAGCGCGCACATCCAAAACACTGCTTTTCCTGCACAGAGAGTGATGGGAATGCAAATCTGACTTCATCACTCCAATTTTCACATTTTTAACATAATGTATGTCAAATTTGAGCACAATCTGTTGCGCCATTTGAGCTGGGCATCAGCCAAAAGTTCAAGCGTTTCGTGAATACAAAATCAGCTGAAGCCAAGAGAACCAGAGAGTTAAGGATGTGAAATTTACTCTAGAATGATGTCCAACAGATCCAAAAGTGTGGGTAAAATTTCAGTCAAATCGGTCAACTGCAGATTTTTTTTGCCGATTTGACTTGACTGCCCCTCTCGTTCAGCCCGCTTCTTCTTGTTTGCCGATCTCAGCTGAATTCGATAAGACAGACAGATCCCACACTTGAGACCATTGTCTGCTCTGCCCTTCCCCCTCCAAAGACCTCACTCTTGAGACCTTTAACCTAAAAGCAAACAACTCACGACGAAAACAAAAACATTCACATTACGCACACCCTGTGCAGGCAAGAAGCAATGAAGCTCATTTGCATGTTTTTGTTATCGCAAATGAAAAAATTGCGGCTCCATCGTTAAGTACCACTTTTGATTTAAAAACATTATAAAAATTGATTGTTTTCATGTTTTGATCTCTAGTGACATGAAAGCATTCTCCATTTTATGTAAAGGGTGTACGTCGAAAATGGAAACGAAAAACACTGCAAGCAAATGGCCGTGTCCAGTGAACAGACATAGCTCTGCTTTCGAACACCTGCGGTGCGGTTAGACTCGGCTTATCAGCAAACAATATCTGGAAAGTTTTCAAAAAAGTTGTCAGCGTTCCGTCTGTGTGTGGATGACGCGTGAATAACAAATATCCATTGTAACTTTGCCAAATGCAGTCGAAACAGGGTGGTCCTGTGGTTCTGCCAATGCACACGATGGCACTCAGTTGGGAATGGAGTTGGGCAAAATCGCATTTGCTAGTCCTTGCACTTGCGAATACTTGAATGGCGGTACGTCCACAGGCCGGGTCGCCAGTTTCCAAACCCTGCCGCGACTTTAGATGGCAGGCCGATGCCCCCAGCGAGCACTGCTTTTTCCGAGAGGGGACAAGGTTAGGTCAGGTTCAGATACCGTTAGATAAGAAAAAAAAATATTTTTTTCTTGCAAGAAATGGGCCCCAAACGAGCATTCTTGCGCAAAATGCTCTCAACCATCTTTCGTCGCGGCAGGGTTTGTAAAAACGCGGCCGGGTCCTGTCCTGTTCGACACGATCACAAGCACTTGCAAGCGCAGCATTGGTCGTCAGAATGAATCGTCTGACTGTGGAGCAATGACACGTGAATGTTGTGAAATGGTGTAGGTATGCTTCTTCCACAAGGAGTGAAATGCACACACTAGTCAAAATTTCAATGGTTTGTGACATTTCTGTCGAAACAAATAAAAATAAATCTGCCTGTAAAACTGCCATGGCCTGAAGTTTTGTGTATGAAGAAATTATGGCCGCTTAACCATTCCCAGTTGCAGGCAGCGCAATCCGAACACCCTGTCATTAAGATGTAGGCACTTGCTCTTTCACATTCCCGATGAAAATAATAAAAACAAAATGTTTTTTTTCGCACCGCAAAACATCGAAAAAAAAATTCCCGACTGGCGCGTTTGCTGTCGACCGTCCCCGACGTCAGCCTCACCAAAAAATAGGTGCAATTATCCTTTCCATTTTCGCCGTACACCCTTTATAGCATTTCTCAAAAATTCTCTCAAGGATTTAAATTTTGCTCATTCTGGCTCATTATTTTCCCTTTCTTCATACAGAAAAGAGAACACTTGAGATTGAGGATTGATCTTTTTTTTTTCTTTTACAAGATTGAGATTTTAAGATTGAACACTTTTGAGATTGAATACAATTTACTCTCTTTACGGCAAATCCTGCAGCAAGTGGCTTTGCCAGGATTTTGAAATTGGGGGTGTGAAGATTTCCAGGGGGTCCTATTTCGCTGAAGAATCTGGGCGCAGCTCCGACGGGGGGTCTGTCGGAGCTGCGCCCAGATGTGTCTGGTCAAGACACATCTGGCCCGCAGCTCCGCGGGCCAGATGTGTCTTGTTGGCAGCCAGCCAAACTGATTCACACACCATCCTCACCAAATAAAAATTTTGTGTGTTGTCCAATTTTTCAGGGGGGTGAGCGTAATTTTCTGCGGGGGTGTTGACCCCCCTAGGGGGGTCTGGCAAAACTACTGCCTGCAGCATTTCTCCGCATGTCCTATTTTAAAGCCAAGACCCAAATTATGAGTTCGGAATCGGATTCTCTACTTATTTTTTTTTTCAGCCAAAATCCAAAAAACAATCTTTAAAAATGACCACCGGGGGGGAAGCTTCCCCCTTCAACTCGCATCAGTGGTGACCACAAAATGGGTGTATAGCCTATAGCACTGGCAATAATCAGACACCCAGCCTCACCCAATCAAAAGCACGAAATGATGTCCATATACATAGTTTCAAATCCCAAGATGTATTCCTCAGATTCAACTTTTTTTTCTCTTTTTTAACGAATTGCGATATCTCAGTTCTTTTATTTTGAAAAATGAATGATCCGATGTTTATGTCTCCTGCTTTGTGCCACACTGTGTGTTAAGTGGCAGAAGATGGACGATATGATGGCCGGACGGGCCAGGCCATCATGGACGATGAGCACAGTCTCATTAGATTCTAGGGAATCGAATGTTTGCCCCACCCTCCCGAAACTTAAAACTTTAAAACTTTAAACTTGTGTAAGGTTTTCGGGGTGTTCCCCAGGGCTTCTTTTCGCCCGAAACTGCGTCTTGTTTCATCGACTGCTATCTCTTCCCCACAATGATAAAATAACTGAGACTGAGAAGACCGAGATGTCTGTTGGACTTTGAATGGTTTGAGGCCATGGTGAGAATGGTGAAGAATGGACAGCAACTTGTGTTCCAATAATGGAGGAAGGAGGCAGTGAGACAAGTGTATCAACTCGGAAGGGATGCACCTAGAGAATGATCATGCTCAAAGCGATGATGGAGGCAAGAACAGAGGATGGATAAGGAAAGTAGTCCCAGTCTTTCTTGATCAGCCTTCGTATTTAAAAAAAAATCTTCAGCTTCTGTGGGCCTCCGTTTCCCAAACCTGGTAGGGGGGCCTGTTCCTTGGAACCCTGCTGGAGCTCTGCCCCAGATCCCATTGCGCCTACGGTGGACTTCCTGCTCAACGCAAAATGTTGTCCCCCCGCAAAATTTCGTTTCGAGGTCAGTGTTTCTTTCCCAGAAACACAGCCAAGGCCCAGTGACGCCCAAAGCAAATTTATCGTGCCAAAGACAATCCGGTTGCCGGAGAAAATTCTCACAATTCTGTTTAATTTTTCTTCACTCCACATAGGACCTGGAATCCCGATAACCTGAACAACCCAGTGCATTGATCTGCGGCGAAACGATGAAATCAATAATCGCAGAAGGGGTCATTGGTTTTTCTCATTGTCAAAAAACTTCGGAAATTGCCTACTAGCCTTTCATCAAACTCAAATTTGTGCAATCTTGCAATTGAAGACAAACCCCTCCGGCATCAAACGAAACGCATTGTCATGCCATGTCAAGAGTCCATGGTGGGTGGGTGATTACCATGTTTGTGCAAAGCAAATCTCATCTCATCACACTTTGAATAAAAGAAAGGCGATGACAAGGTACACCAAAAGCATTTGTGATTGACCTCTAAACGTTCCGGATTGACATCGGAGAGAAGGGTCCGGTGGAGAGTTCGCCTCGAAAACTCGATTTTCAAATGATCGCATTGTTTGATGGGGTCTGTCAATGAAAGTCAAGAAAACGTTGTCACATCCGGTAGAAATTTACATCGAAGCAGTTTTCAACATAGGTTGTACATTCAACATATGTCCATTAGAATATTTTGATTTGATCAAGATAACGGATTTTGCTTGCTATCCTTATCAGGCGCATGCGCAATGAATCAATAGCAGCATGCGCCGCAAAACATGACACTCGTGTATGGCGTGAGTGCGTGACGTTACCAAGCTCTGTTGAAATTTGATGGCCCCTGTGGAAACCAGTACACAAGAATATCGCCTGTGTTCGAGGACTCTTGACAAGCTCCGTTAAACACTAAATTTGATGCGTTCGCCCCTCCCACTGCACTCCCACCCACAGCTTGGCCATAATAGGCTTGGCTTTGTTTTGGTTTTTGATATTGAAGTGTCTCAGGTCTCTGTCTCATCCGTCATGACGTTGGTCATGACCAGAAATTTGGATGTTTCGGTCGCACCAGCATCATTCCGTACTTGATACAAAGCTGACCATTGAGCTCGAGCTGTATCGTCATGCCTTCCTCAGAGCAGACGGCAGTGGCATTCTGAAGACAAGAAGCCGAAAATCTTACTTGAGTCTTGAGACAGCGTATGATGCATTGTCTCTGGGGCGGCGATCACGGGGGAAGGGGGGCATGCCCCCCCCCCAAAATTTGTAACCTGAAAAATGGGAGGTTAAGGGACCCTGCCATGACTCCCGCTGGGCCCTCGGAACTCTTGCCAAAAGGCAAAATGTAAAAAATTTAGACTTGAAATGCCTTTCCACGCCATTTGGAGAACCGGAAATTCTTAAAAAGGTCCAGCTTTTGGGGGATTGTCCCCCAAAAGACGGAGTCCCCCAAACCCCCATTTATGGCATGAAACTACAATTTTAGTCCCACTGTTGAAAAAGGGCCCCTGATTTCGGTGGGCCACACTGAGTTTTGCCCCCCCCAAACTTGAAGAGTAATCGCCGCCACTGCATTGTCTTCTGTCCCAGCAACATGCGAAAGATGTCAAGCTCCATTAAGAGATCACGTGCGGAGATAAAGGCAAAAGTCCTGTCGTTGGGCAAGGACGCATCATCGGTGGAGTTGCTTGCAGGTAAACTTTGTTTGACTTGAAGAAAGCCCATTCATTTTTCAATGCAGTCAACATCTCGAAGCTTTTTTGTGAGTAGGATCGGGGTAGGCGAAAAAAGAGAAAAATAGTAGATACCTAGGTAGCTTGCAATCATGTTTAAATTTGGCACATAGGTAGGATACAGACCCATACAGTAGTGGCCAAATTAATGGAATAATTGCCAAAATATGTCAAAAATCAGTTTTTTTTATTTTTAACCAAAATAAGTGACAAATCTAATACTTTATATGCCCTCCACATGATTTAATAACTTTAGATACACGTTTTGGCACAGAGAAAATCAACATCTTGCAAATATTTTTAATTTCCTGGTCATGAAACCAAATTTTAATGATGCTTCAATTAGCTTGGTTTTTAGGGTACAATCATGATTTCTTAGCCTGGATTTGATAATTGCCCATAGATTCTCCATAGGATTTAAATCTGGAGAATTTCCAGGCCATTTCCAGGTTTTGTGTTCTCAGGTTCAGGTGATATTCTCTGATGAGTCACACTTTGAAGTCCGAGAACAACGGTCGCGATTCGTCCGAAGATCCACCGATGACCCAATAAGACCAGGACACATTGAACAACATGTGAAACACCCAGAGAAGAAGATTTTTGGGGCTGTTTTTCCATTCAGGGACCCAGAAGATTAAATCCAGTGGATGGAATGATGAATGGGGACAAGTATATTGATGTTCTCTCTCGCAAATAGCTTCCAGAGCTGAGAACAACTTTTCCGAATGGCGACGGCATATTCCAGCAAGACCTTGCACCATGTCACACATCAAAAAAAGTTATGAAATTTATTTCAGATAACAATATTACAACACTGTCATGGCCTGGAAATTCTCAAGATTTAAATCCTGTAGAGAATCTATGGGAAATTATCAAATGCAGGCCAAGAAATCATGATTGTGCCCCAAAAACAAGCTAATTGAAGCCATCATAAAAATTTGGTTTCATGACCAGGAAATTAAAAT
>JASGXE010010180.1:0-16607 GCA_030068105.1 Sinentomon sp. SZTP_YWyxl
AAACCCCATCTGTATCGGCAAGGCACTTTGCTTTTTGATCTGCACGGGCATTATTACCAGCAAAAGAGGTCGCATTTTATGTAACCAAAGTTGATTCGGCTGAATTTTGCTTGTCACGACAGTCTTTATTTCAGATGCAATCAAATTAACATTTCACATGATTTTCTATTGGTCTTACGTACCACTATTTGAAAACACCATGAGTAACAAAGTTTGTAGTTTTTGGCATCAAATGTGCTGGTAAGAATTTCATAATCTATTATCTTGTTTTTTCTTCTTCGCATTTTTCAATTCCCACTCCCCAGGAGCTGGCCCGCCTACTCCAGGAACAGGAAACCAAGAGACGTGGTGATCTGTCTGTGCTTCAAGATCAGATGCTTGCAATCGAGGCGCAAGATAGAGAACTCGCTAGACTGCTTCAACGGCAGGTAAGGATTTATTTATAAATGCTCACTGTTCTTATGCTTCTTTTTCTATGAAAAAAGCATTTTTATGAATTTCTTTTTTCTTAATGAAATGCAAGAGAGTTAAAAATTGGACCACTCATAAAAAAAAAGCTTCCGAATTCCATGACAGAGCCGGAATTTCAATATTTTGCCCCATTTTAATGTTATTAACTATTTATTGCTACAGCAGCGCAAATTTGTACCGCTTTTCAAAGCGAGTGGTGGAAAACACACTTCTGGATGGCCGCAATGAAGATTATGGAAATTCCGGCTCTGTCTTGTTAATTTTGGATGTATTTTGTAATTTTGTGTCAAATTTGAACTCTCGATCCGTGGGGTGATCCAGTGTGGATTAACGTCAATCCGAGGTTTCAGAGTAAATTTTTTCCATTGAAGAAAATGGCGAAAATTTACTTCCCAACCTCGGATAATCCACACTGGATCACCCCACAGTATGTGTTTTTGTTTTGGAGAAAAGGTGTCTGCTCTTTGCTAATCCTAAAACTGTTGTAGCAGAAAAACTCTTTGGGCTAGGCTGGCAAAAATTTGTATGGAATAGGCTCATTTTGGTCCCAAAACATGTGCAAGATTTCATCAAAATCGGCCAGATTGCAAAAACGTTCAGCGGGTTAAAGAAAATAACAAGCGGAAGGTGTGCCCCCCTTTATGTGGGATTAGTCCTTTGATTCATATACCTCAGGAAGTGGTGTTCAGAAAATTGGAAAAAATTATTTTTGGGTTTTTATACCTTTTGAAATCACCAAAGTGCCCATTTGGATTCCAATGATACCTACAGTGGCACTGCGAAAAAGGTTGTCAAGCAATTGCAATTGGCATGGAACATTTCGCCTTGGACAAATTAAAGGGAGCTAAGTGAAAACAGATAAATGAAAAATTTTGTTGAACAACAATGGGTTTTAAATGGAAGATCACAGGAGTAGAAATTAAAGTTTCTTACACTTAGCTCCCTTTAATTTGACCACGGCGATTTTTTCATGTCTCATCATCTTTAATTTCTCATTTCTTTAATCTTTCATTTCTCATTTAAATTCTCATTTCAATGCACAAAATTCAATGCACTTTTTGCTGTTTTGTTTCTTGGCATTCTTTAAACTTCTGATGCATTTTCTCAACAGTCAAGCCAGATGGAGTCAGAATTGTTGTCTACACTTTCACTGAGTTTTGAGCCAGTATTTCAAAGATGAAACATGAATGCCAAAAATGACTGAAATCCAATTGTTTTTCAAGAATTTTAGGTCAAATCTAAAATCAGACTGTTATCCTTCAAAAAGGATGAATTTTTGGCTGACAATACACCCCAATCAATAAAAAACCGAAGTTAGTAATTTTGCGTAGTCCCCCAAAAAGTATTTCTGCCATTCGAACTCCCAATTTTATGAAAGTGGAAATCTGTTACACAATGAATGTTGCGTTGTTTAAACACCTTCACACTGAAAGCCATTGTGCCAGTTTTTATCACTTTGGAAATGATTCACAAACACTTTGCCCTTGTCGGGAACTATTCAATCAACACTTTTTTTTTTATAAAAAAATAACATTTTTTTCTCGACAGAGCACTGGCTTTCAAGCGGGCAAAACATACAATGCTACACTTCTGCAAATGGTAATGTTTCCTCTCGAACAGCATTGCAGAATGAGCAAAACCTTTGTATATCTTCAGCAACAGTTTCTTTCTCATTGTAAAAAAGCTTCTCATTATCAACTCAAAATCGTTATCGTCCTACAGGAAAGAGCTAAGTTACAGAGGGCAAAGCAGCGTGCACGGCAGCGTGAGGAGAAACGAAGAGAGAGGGAACAGCAGCGAGAGCAGCTCAACGACGTCAACCGGATCGACAGAGATGAAAGTGTCGAAGACGATGTAGACGACGACACCTCGTTGGCGGCAGGAGTTGCCGACGTGAACTTGGCAAAAGGCAAAGATGAACCGACTCCTGTTGAAATGCCAAACACGGAAACATACCAAAGATATGCCGATCAGATAAAGTACATTATCAAAGATAATGTAGTGAGTCTGGCACCTGGGAAACACAGGTAAAATTGTCTCGAAATATTTCGAGCATATTCATGTGACTTCTTATTCTTGGGACTTGTTTTCTTCATTCTTTTTTTCCCTTGTCATCTTTTTCAACACGTCTCTACCAGTTTTCTGAATGAATGATGGTATTGTGCAGCACTGGGTGCAAAAATGGTGGCAGAAGGAAGAGATTCTGTGCAAACATACACGAAAAAATCATTTTAACAAAAAAAATGTGACAGCGTGAGCGGTCTGAGAGATGCAAGGTGCAATGTCATGGTCAAGGGGTGTATGATGGAAATCGAAAAACAATGTGCTTCAAAATGACGCAGTGAATCATGCATGGCCGCTATTTGTTTAAAAAAATAAAATTATGCTGTAAATGGTGGCGACTTGCAGTGTGGGCATAAGTGAAAAAAACAAGAATGTGTGCAACAAATGGTGGCAATAAGTGAAGTGCCAAGAAATGATATCTTGTTGCAAAGAATATCTGTTTCAATAGCATGGTCCCACATTGCATACTTGTATTCCAGGGTAGTAATGAGAGTAGGAAAAATTTCTTGAAGCTGAACAACAGATTTTCCCATCATTTTCTCAACCAAAATTGACATGTTCAGAAGAATACAACAACAAAATATGAATATCCCGAGGGTTGATTAAAAATCGTGTCAATTATCGAATAACAACATTGTAGAGTCACTCTGGCTGCCAGTATTTCAATATTTTCTTGACCAATTGGACATGGGACTTGGGGTTTTGAGTGAATGATGACTGCTTCTTTGAAAGGCTCCATGGAATCAACTTTTCCCACATGTCTAAATCCAAACTTGGGTTCTAAGTCCAAACTTGGGTTTAAAGTTAGGACAGTTCATATTTGTTGAACTTGAACTCAAACTATCATGGCTAAAAAGAACTCAACTGTAATGGCTAAAAAGAGACAAATGTAAAGTAATGTGGTTTCTGCCTTTGCCGAAATAAACGTCTATTTTGGACACGAGTCAGCACTCTGACCTTCAGTACCTACTTCTTGCTTCATTCAGGGTTGCGCAAAGTGTTGATCCACCCCCGCCTGAGCAGATTGGTCACATGACAAACATCGCAATGGCAATCGACCCGACGTACACCCGGCAGCTGAAAGCCACTGCAGCCGGCGGAGGTCAGGTGCGACCTGCCACTCTTCCAATGCAGAACCAGCATACGTCCGTCCAGCTGTACGAGGAATTGAGGGATTATTCCTCTCTCCAGTGCAGCACCCCTGAGAGTAGTGGAAGCAGTCCAAGCAAATCTCCTTTAGCATCCCCACCGAGGCCTAAATCGTCCACACCTTCAGGGGCATCTCCGAAGTTGCCCGCCGCTGCAGCCTTCATGATGCCTTACGGGAAGGCAGACAACGCCAAGGCTGTAATCCCACCGTATATGCCGATCCAGGGTCAAAGACGGATGCAAGACCAGCAGAGTAAAAAAGGAAAGAAGGATGGGTCGTGCAAGCAACAATGACGTCCGGTTTTAGGACGATGGAGTTGCCTTCTCTTTTGTCGATTGCTCTTTAAAGTAGTGATGTTTCATAAATATATCTCTCTTGTATCTGCTCTTAGTTTCTAAACATTATTTTAGCATAATTTATTAAATACCTATTAAGCATTATCATTATTTTTTAAGATTTTGTGGTGATGGCATGAATTTCACCAGCAGACTCATATGCCAGAAGAGCATGCGAGTATCTTGTTTTTAAAAAGAGATCTTTCTGCAAATTTGTGGTGCACTGTCATGTGATTTCTCACTGTTCCACAGTTGTGCAATCTGCTTTTATGTCCAATTTTTCCAACAAGGATCAGCACTTGATCTCGGATCAAACGCTGATCCGGGATCAAGCATGGGGTTTTAACATTGATTGATCCAGGATCAGAGTTTGATCTTGGATCAAAACCTGATCTTTGTTGGAAAAATTGGGCATTTTAGAAGAATGCAGAAAATTCAGTATCAGGGTTTAACCAAGGTAAATAGAAGACAGGAATAGCAGAAACAGCCAGTTCTGCCTGATCGGTCATGTGATTCTTGGTTCTGTGACGTCACTGACACGAAAGAACAAACGAGACAGGAGGTGGCGGCAGCTGGAAAACTTGACGGCCGAACAGAATCCAAACATTACAAAACCAAATGCACAGGAAAATGGTTTGAATAGAAGAATGAGCACACATACCTGCGCTCTTTTGCTTTCATTTTGAAAATCTCAAATGGAAAAATCTTTTTGTGGCCATGAAAATCCAGGAAGGAGAAATGCATCCCTCATCCTCCCCAGTGGAGAGAAAACGGAATGTTGTCTCTTGTTTCTCATATGATAAGGCTAGCCAGGCACTGGTTCAGCGCTTTTACCTGGAAAACGGCAAGGATTTTTGGTGGCGAGAGGCACTTTTTTTGTAATTTTATCTTGACAGGCGTGATGTAAGATTTTTGTTCTGGCATTTAAAATCCAGAAAAGCCAGGAAAATGACACGATCAGATCATGAAAACGGTGCTCTTACATTGGAAAATTTTGCCGAGAGGGGGAACTCGACTCGTTGGGATCCTCTTACACGCTGGTTGAACATGCTATTTTCCCCCCTGCCCTGACAGTCCCTCTTCACATTCCAGGGAACTCAAAGATTTGGAATGTCCCACCCAAGGGTGGTGTTGCATCAGACCACACCATAAATTTCCAAGAACAATGAAGTTGCAGGGTGCTATGGTGCCGGCCGAACATCCTCACATCTCCAACATGGCATGTTTGAATGGCATGTTGGAGATGTGAGCGAAATGAATTTCATTTCGCTGTGTTTATACAAATGTTTTGCTCGGTGATCATTTGGCCCAGCCCTGGGATGATTGAAATTGGATCAAGCCAACATTTCCACAATCTTTTCAATCTCCATTTTCTCTTCTTGGCTGTGATCATTTTGGCAATTCTGTGTGAAAAAGTGCGATTTCAGGTCTTGGTTGGTCTTTTTGAAGTCCAGGGCGCTTGCCGCCTGCTTGCAAAAAAAAAAACAGGACATTTCTCGAAAAAAAGTAGGACGCAAGCAAAAAAGTAGGTGCTTATTTAGGAAAGGTGTAGGACAAGTACGAAGTTGGAAATCAAATGGTGTCACTGATGGACTCAGACATTTGGACTCGTGCAACTAATTTATTACGAAAATATGCATTCGTGTGTATGTAAAGTTTCAGTTTCCAAATACGTATTCTCTTTGACCACATTAATTGGGGGTGCCCTAGTAAAAATGACACTTTTTGTCAAAAATTTCTTTTTGTCAGTTTTCATCCACGTTCATAGAGTGAAATTTCTACTCTCAAAAACTGAAAACCAAATTAGAATATCTCAAGCCATTTTGTTTTCATATACGTTTTAGTGATGGCATACCTGAAGAACTTTAATTGCATATTACAGTTTAGTGATAATTTACCGCTAAATGAGTTTCGCATGTTTTTTTTGCCTATCGAAAGCCCTATCTCAGCCATTTTTTAACCCAGGAAAGTGAAATTTTGTGTACTTACTTACTTTTATCTGGTCTGTTGGCTGTTGGAAGCAGAATTTTGATATCTTTGCTCTAAGTCACTTCACATGTGCATTTCAAAAAAACTACCTCTCGCTTCTGTATAATGCCAGCGTAAATCAAAATAATTTGTATTTCTCAGTCAAAAATAAAAATTCTGCTTCCAACAGCCAATTTTCGTGCTCTTAGTAAGCATTTTGATGCAAACAGAACCTAAAAATGTCTTACGGCTTACATACAGCACGCATGCAAAGTCGCGCTACGTTTTTATGACATTTTCCCCAATATCTCAGGAATGGGTGATGGTATCAAGTTGAAATTTTGTATGAGAACTCTTCTTATAAGGTAGTAACTGTGTACCAGAAATGAATCAAATCGGTACATAAACACCGGAGATGGCATTTTTGACCAGGGCGCCCTTAAAAACAGGTATCGATTGAAACAAGGGATGGTGGAGGAAGTGGAAGGCCTCAATGCTACATGAGCATGTGTGCTGTGTGTGGCAAAACGGTGAGGCATTTATTAATTTTTTATTTTTATATGCACGCTGAAGAAATACGAATGAGGGTTGGCAGCAACCCAGGTGGGGCTGGGTTGCTGGCAACCCTATCAATGCTGAGAAGAATCATTACAGAGACTGAGCCTCAAATTGTCCACTTCTTGCCAACAATTTGTGTGAATGAAGTTTCAGCTATGTGTGAGACCCTTCTCCGAGATCCTGTTCTGAGGCCCCACAAAAATTTTTTGAGGACAGTGATGATGCTGCCCACCCTCAATCACCACTGCCCCATACCTCATCTACCTTCCACTTCCAAAAAAGACAAAATTTAAGATGAAATATAAAGAGACAGCAGGTCCTGCGTAGCACATCGTAGAAAAAGTAAAAATCGTCAGAGTTTCCCCTTTATTCAAAATCCATAAAAATGGAATATTTCCTGATCTGTCGTGTCATTCTGCCAATTAGTTAAATTGTGCCTTCAAATCTCTAATCTGTGTAGAAACTGCACAGATTTGATTTCTCTTTCTGTGCTTCAGTTCAAACTTCACAAGCAAGCAACGTTCAAAAGCATGGAAAAACATTTTTTCACATTTTTCCAATTTTTCGAAAAAGTAGGACATTTTGATTGAAATGTTCAAAAAGTAGGACAAAAGTAGGAAAATAAGGACATGTTCAAAAAAGTAGGAAAAATAGGAAAAGTAGGACGGGCAAGCACCCTGAATTATGTTTGAATAGTCGTAACAATTGATTTGCAGCTTTTTAGGCTTTTAGGGCATCTTAGACCCTACCTTCCTTGGCCATAACTGAGAGGGCAGGGCGTAGGGGAAAAACACCGAGAAAATAAAAAACAGGTGGGTCCGTTGGACCACCTGGCAGGGTCAGTTATGCATTGTTTCCTGTCATTTTTTCTTTGCGTTTTTTTTTCTTGGTGACGGTTGGGAATCGAATAGCACTGGTGTGTGCATTTTTTTTTTTTTTTACTTTTTGTCAGAATATCAAAACATTATTTGTTTCGTCTACTTGTTCTTCTGTTTACTTTCATCGACGGAAGTTACAGCTTTGACATCCATTGGAAGCGAGATGTTATCGTATCCCTGCCTGGTACCTTACGTTTGGTCAATTAAGGTGGTCAATTAAGGATGCAGTCTTCCAAACATCCCACCTAGCTCTGTCCCTTAGAACAATGCGGTTAGTGCCATCCTAGACCCCATTTTTGTGGCCTGTGGTCATGGACGCCACTTTCTGCCACTTAAGGGGACGTACCCCCTTGAAGTTGGCAAAAACCTGATTTTTAGGGGTTTTGAGGTTTTCAAAGTCCCTGATAGATTGATTGAAGTGTGCTCTTTCAGATGGAATGATTGGTTTTTCCTATCTTCGTTACTTTTTGAGTTACGGCAGTTTATGCAGACTTCTTCCACCAATTTCAGATGAAGTCCATCGCTTTCTGTCTGTATTTTCCGCTATTTCACATCCGCAACTTCTTTTTGCATTCAAATCGCAATAACTTTTGAACGGAAAGTACTATCCAGGTGAAATTTGCACCATTTTACTCAGATTTTTGTTGTCTTGGTTTCTATGATCAGCATTGGCCAGAAACACTTTTTTGTGTTTCCATTTGCCCCTGATGACTAAAATCCATACGCTAATTACTAAAAATGAGAATTCCAGTGTGATTGTTCTCGTGAAAAGTATTATTTTGGAAGAAATGGATCATGCAGATGTAGATACATCCTTTGAGAATACTCATGTCAAGTTTGGTAATCTTGGGGGTGAATCCGTTCAAAAGTTATTGCGATTGCCGTAAGGCTTCTTTTTTAATACACATGTGCCTGCAGAATTTAAACCTTGTGATCAAATGAGCTCAAAATTTGCAGGTATGATCTCTTAATGGTCACCAAAGTGTATGCAAAATGTTAGCCCTGCATCTTCTGTGGTTCCGAGTTTGGTCTTCCAGGGGTGTACGTCCCCTTAAGGAAACCTTGAAAACGCTTGAAAATGATTTTCCAAAATCGCTGGGAACCCTGTGTGTAATGTGTTGTGAAATTTCAAAATTTCCTCATTCTGGGACTCAGTTCCCCAAACCCTCTGCCAGGAACAATTTTATAGGTGATTTGCTTTCAATTTTAGGCACTCAAGAGTTAAGACTCTAGTCTACCTCAAAATTCAAAAGGCAGGGATGTGGAAACCTTTACCAGTTGCAAAGAAGGATGCTTCCTGGCCTTGCTGCAAACTTGGAATTTTGCACGTTTCTTCAATTTTTTTTTCTTCACTTTCCTCATGGGAAAACTTTTTCCAGTTTTGTCCAATTTCCAAAAAAATCCAATTTTCAACATGTTGAAAGAAATTAGTGTCTCATTGCCATGTGCCAGGCCTGCATTACGATTATTTTACCTGATGGTGTGCGAGATCACTTATCATGCAGGGTTCATAGGGCTACCCCGAAAGTACCGAGAGTACCGAAAACACCCCGATTTTGAAAAACCACCTCATAAAACCCCGAAAAGTACAGATTTTGGGAAAATTTGTATCATATGCCCCAAATAAACCCCGATTTTTAATTTCCTCTGAATGATCCCACTGACCAAATGAAAACGGCAAGATAAAAAAGGCTTGAAGGAAGCAAAAAGGGATTTTAATCATTTGGTACCAATGCCAGTGGAATGTGTTCATGCAAAATTTCAGCCCCCTAAATCATTATCTGGTTTTCATATGGCAGCCTTTTTTCGCAAAAAAGCTACTGTAACTTTGTTGTGGTGCCCAGATTATCATCTGAAAACTTGTGTTCAGCTGAAATGGCATTCACTGAACACCGCTCAGTGATTCGTTTTTGACTCTTGAAGGAAAAAGCTGCAAGAAATCCATCACATGCAGTTTAGAAATTCTCCCTCACCAGCCGTACTCGCCTGACATGGCACCATGCGGGATTACCATCTCTTTCCTTCCCTGAAGAGGGAACTCCGAGGAAAGCACTTCCAAAGCAACCAGGAGCTGAAATGTGCAGTGGAGGGCTGGTTTTCTACTCAACCTGAGGCCAATTACCGTGATGGACTATTGAGGCTGTTCCATAGCTGGCAAAAAGGTATTGACATTCATGGAGACTACAAAGAGAAGGATTAATCACCACAGGGAATTACAGTTAGGAATCTCCATTTTATCATAGCGAAAATCATTGGAAGTTGAACGGCCCTCGTAAACAAGTGGCAGGTTGTTTCGATAATTAGGGTCAAACAAGGTAAAGGCAAAAGAAATCGAAAATTCCGACTGTGTCACTTGAAAGAGAACATTTTTTTTTCAATCTGGGTACCAAGTCTCACTTTCTACTCTAGCCCTAAAAACTACTGAAATGTGCTATTCGAAAGTCTTTTTTGAACCGGAAATCAAAAACGAGAAAAACGGGGTTTTCGATTGGATTTTACTCATATTTGGACCAAAATGCTCAGAAAACATCACAGTGTCAGGGGGAACAGTATTTGAAAACGAGAAATTTTCTTTTTTTCCACGTTTTCATGGTGCCCCCCCCCCCTAAAACATGTGTTGTTGTTCCCACTTCAGTTGCAATTCGTGTGCTGGGATCTCCAAATATCTGCCAAATTATTAAAATATTACTGTTGTACCTACCTACCACTCTTTAAACCTGACCCATGGCCATGGGTGGCTGGCGTACCTACCTAGCGGGCGCCTGCTCTCTGCGATTGGGAGCTTTATCCATGCGGAAAACATACGCCTTTCATTTATTTTATAGAGATAAGAAATGTCCGTATTCTGTAATTCATTATCCCGAAAAGACCCCGAATTTGGTTCGGCAAATTCCCTATGAACCCTGTCATGGTGATTTCTCCTCTAAGGTTAAAGGAGTGGTTCACTAGGATTCGAATCCAATAAAAATCGTTTGCCAAGAATTGAATATGCATTGGAAAACCAGCCCATAGCATTCTACGCAGTTTTTTTAACAGACTGCTGGCAAAAACTACGCCCTCGTTTTTCGAGTGGGGTGGAGTTTAAGCTACCCCAGTTTTTGAATGAAGAATGTGTAGAAATTCCGGTGATTGCATAGTGTTTATTGTTCTACTTTTTTCTGTTGGTAAGAAACATTTTCTGTCCAAAATTGTAAATGCGTTTTGTTGTTTATTGTTCGTTCAGTATTCTAAAGAATTTTTGACGCTAGTATTTTCAATCATAAAAAGTAATCTCGACCACTGTCAATCAGCATGTCCTGCCAGTTTTCGAGAAAATCGTTTTTAGATTAAAATCTGACAAGTGCATATCTTATTTTTCTCTACACTGTACTTTTTGAAGTATTTACAGAAATTTTTAAAATAAATTTTCCAACTGTTTTTGCGGTGGAGTTCTTTTTTCTCGGGAGAAACATGGCAATTTATGCAGCTATTACAATTGTTTGTAATGAGATGTACAGTGGCGAGAAAATTAATGTTACCACATATGGTGTCACTTTTCTTGTATTTGTGGGGAAACGTCAAACCCAACAAGATTGGTTTCCCCACATTGATTTGACACATATTTCCGCGCAACAAGAAAACATCTTTTGATTTTGAAATCATCACGATTCTCACAGTTTTCTGTGTAAGATAGAAAAAACCTCGTGTACTTTATGGCACAAGTAATTTTCTCGCTACTGTACAGCCCATTCCTTTCTCAACCTGTACCATTGCCTGCCACTCATTTTTGATTTTCAAGTTTTTTGCTATTTATTTCCCGCCGGAGTCAAAGTAAGCACGCTTTTGAATCACAACAAGCAATTTCCGCACTCCGCTTGCCGCTGGGAGCAGAGCAGGTGCAGGTTTTTTCCATTTTGTTTTGCAAACAAAGAATTCAGCTGTGCCTCTTGGAAAATCCACCTGCATTCATTTGGACATCACTCGGTCAAAAGCAGCACAGATTCACTTTCTGCCAAAGAGCGTGATATCTCCCCATCGATATATCTCTCTTTCTGTCGCTTCTCTCTTTCATGCTTCTCTATCTCTGCTGCTCTTATTTCTCACATGGCATCTGTGTTCTCTTTGTTTACTTCCTAAAAATTTGCACTGTTGGTCGACTATTGATATTCGACTGAGCCGCATTGACTTTGACATCACCGTTACACTTTAGAATACCTGACCATGTTTGGACTTGACGAGTTATCATTCTTGCTCGCATTACCAAAATTAGGTTAGTTTATGGTAGGATAGGTTCGGATAGGTAAGGCAAAAGGATAGTTTTAGGGTTTGTAAGGTTAGGCAGAGGTCAAGTTCAAGTTAGCATAAAAAAACGATAACTGTGGACAGGTATTTGCAACTGTGTTTCTACTCCTTGTTCCATTCGAAGATATAAACTGATAATGCTTCACACTTTTCCCATTTCAATGCACAGAAAAACTTTGACTTCTATGCCGAGAATTACAGTTTTCGACAGAGTTTTCATTGTTGAATGAACTTTTAATTCACTCTGAGCACACTTGGGAGCATTCTTAACTCATCTTCAAGTGGAATGCGGATTCGCATCACTTTCAATGTTGCAAGACTGCACGGTGTTTGTTTTGACATGTTCTTAGCGTTGTTACGAAATAATTTCATGCCTGTTTCAACAGAGTCTGATTTACTGTTGCCGTCATCGGCTTCCCTGGTTATCACAGCTGATGAACATTCTGTCGATAAATTTCAGAAAATCTCAGTGCTGTTAGCATGAAAATGCATCTGATGTGTGCAGTCTTGCATGAAAAAGACCCATCCACGTAACAAACTGCAGCAGTCCTATGCTCATGCTCTGAATTGAACTGGTTGCGCAAAAAGCTTTTCAACTTCCGATTGCAGGTAAGAGCGAACTGTGCGGACAAGTGAATTCCTGAGGAGATTAGATGCCAAGTAGTGAATCATGTGCGAGAATTTCTTGTGATGACAAAAAACATCCTTTGTGTCTCCACATGACAAAGCCCCTGTTGTTTTTCCGCTCTTCGAGATGCCAAACCCTTTTCGTTGGGCCTTTGCATTTTGAAAGTCACTTTCCAAAATATTCGCCAGTTATTGCTTCTTGATCCGGTCAACTTTCACCTGGTGAGACCAATCATCAAATGCGGAAACAAAAATTCCTTGGGCATGGCATGGGTCTACCCATCAGTTTTCTTCCACGGAAAGAAAAATTCCTGGTCAACCCATCGATTTTCTTCTATGGAAAGAAAATTTCTTGCTTTTATTCCATGCTGATCAGAGCAGTCAATTTCTCTGATTTTGGCCATTTTCCAATTCCTGGCCTTGTTAATTTGTTGTCCGCTTAATTGCTATCATAATTCTCGTGGAATTCAAATTCAAGCACAAAATGGTAAGATTTTGACCTTACTCCAATGCATTCTTCAGACACTTGCGATGCATCTGATGCTTCTTCATGCACATCCGATGCATCCTTCTGATGCAACCTATGCAATTGGTTGCATTGGTATTTAACCTGTTGGTTAGGTATGACTAAATCTTAACCAAGCATAACCCAGTCTAACCTAACCGGATTTCCGAAAGCGTCCCCGATATGGATGATTTTCACATCGCAACTTGGCCCAATTAGACATTGGACCAAACGAATTGTGGGCAAAAAGAACGGGATCGGTCAATTTTGTTGTTTTTTTGCTGCTACTGGAACAGAAACCCATGTTGCATTTGGATAAATCATTGTCCTTTATACACAAGTCATTTTCGAAATCTCACTTCAGCAGTTTGGTACTTGTAAATGTGGACCAGGTGCTTGACTTCCCTGCCCAACATGCTTGTGATCAACACTGGATGCAAGCGTACTGATATCGTGGCATGAAAAAGCTACAATGGCACCCATGGAGAGAGACAGGAAGACAATGTTATTCACATCATTATCCAAAAAATGTCCACCTCTTGAACATTTTTCGCAATGCAGCATTGAAATGGCGCAGACAATAAAGGACAGGCCAACGACCAAATTCCAAAGGCATCCATGATCCAAAATCCAAGCAATCCATGATTTTGAGATAGGTTTCCACACCCCTTTTTGACAGATTTCAAGCACCCCTTTTGGCTCTTTTTGACAGATTTCAAGCACCCGTTTCTCACAGATTTCAAACTACTTTTTTTGCAAAAACATTTTTCCTGTGGAATTTTCCATTTGGTTGAACTGTCATGACAATTTTTCTCGTAGAAAGTTGCCAGTTGTGATCGGTTTTTCATGGAAGTATACGAGTTTGATTTTGTGACATTTGAAACCTTTGAACTTTTTGATCACTTCGTTAAAATTCGCTACTCAGAATTTAGTAGACTTGTTCGTGCACTAAAGCAGGGTAACTGAATATTCTTTATTGTTATCAGTAGAGGAATGGCTAACCAAATTTCAGCTGGCTGGTGGAAATCACAAAGGCTGTGTGCATTAACTCATCCCTTGGCGTGCCAACGGAGTGAGCTTGAAAGAAGAAAAACGTGTTTTGGTTGCTTGAAAAAGTTCGTTTTGTCAGCTTATATTTTATTTTAATTAATTATCATCATTATATCATCGTATTTACATGACAATACTTCCTACACTTCAGCACGTCATCAACAAACGCACTGTCTGAATCAATATTACACCTTGAAGAAGAGGAAAAAACAAAGCATTACTAACAGCAAAGGAAAAATGAAAACTAATGTCTCAAAAGAAAAAAAAAACTTGAAAGCATAATAAAGCTGTATCATTAACCTTGTTTATGGGGTGCAAACAAACGTGGCACACAGATTGACTGGTCCACTGTCACATGTCGTAACTCAGCGGGGTTTGTTTTTACCATATGCGCTGCGATGGAGAACAGTCTTTGCACGCATTGGATATCAAGCAGCCATCTGCCCCTCACTCTTGCTTGTGCCGATGGAATTAATCTTCAGCATGTAAAATAATCTCGACTGCAGATTTAAAAAAAACTCCATGCTGCAAAAAATTGAAGTTAAAATTACACCTGAAGAGCTTTAATCTGGCACTTTGCACAAAAAATGTTCTTGTGAAAATAAATTTTTGAATGAACACATTTTAGTCACATTCAAGTTTGGAAGAGGGATAAGGTTTAGAAAAAGGCTATTTCCAAGAGTTCTTGATATCAGGTGTCCAAGTTTTCTCTTTCAGTTCATCAGTGTTCAGTCAGCCCAACTCGGCATTTTTTCCATTTTGCATTTCCTTTTTTGGACAAAAAATGACTGTCGTATTGACTGAATTTACGGTCCATCAAAGTCCTTCTCGAACGTTCTTTATAAAAAAATAAATATTTTAATTTCTTGTACACCCATCGGCGTGGGATTATGCTGCCGTGCCTTTCGATTTTGCTATTTAATTTCGTTGCTATGTGAGCAATGTCAATTTCAGTGCTTTCAAAGTGTTGGTAGGCATGGCCCCAACACTTGGAAAGTACTGAAATTAAAAATGGAAACACACCCATGAAATTAGATGGGGAAATCGAAAGGCCCGGAAGCATAATGCCGCGCCGATGGGTGTACATTCTTACAAGAATCACACTGCTTATGCTATGACCGTGGTATGGTACCATGAGTTTCACACAACATTCATCATTTTAATGAGTGTCAAGCTGGTAAGCATGTGATGTCCGTGGTATCGCAAAGAAGTTCTCATAGAATTGTTGTATCACAGCTTGACACGGTGACACAACACACCAACACCAGATCTATTCGATTTCAAGGAATAAGAAGAAAAAATATGCATGGACAATACGCGGATACACATGAACATGACTACAACTGAACTGGCAACCATGGCAGTGCTGCGAGGAAACAGAATTCAAATTCACAATCTCTTCTATTTCAAATCAGGGTGTCCACCCATCATTCAGATTGCTGATGTGGTTTTTTTTATTTTACCCCAGGAAGTGTTTTTCTTAATTTTTTAATGTTTTTAGTTGAAATGTTTTTTCTGTTTTATTTTTGTCAGGCACTACTTTTAGCTTGTAACACATTTCCTTGCATTTCAACCACCTCTGAAGTCATTTGAGATCTGACTTCATTGTTGACCCCAAAACTTTCTGATAGAAACCGTTCAAAATCGATTAACATTTTTTGCACCCGTCAAGCTGGAAACAAAAAAAAAACTTCATGATCTTGAACAGAGCAAGAATGCCAAAAGGAAAGGTCAAGACTCACCCCACTCAGCTGTTCTCATACACTCTTCACCTACACTTTCTAAACCGAGTTCGCACAGACGTTAGGATGGGTGTTCCCCCCAATTTACCAAAAAATATGATATTCCACAGCAAAATACACGACTGGTTTTCCAACGACTCCCGACAGACTCTGGATTGTTGACACGGCAAAGGTGTTGCACAGACACAAAAACTCTGTGTGCAGAAAATCAGGCGATGAAAAATTTTCAGAAGTCGCAATCTACAGGTTTCCAGACTATCAAATTTTGGACAAGAATTTTGTCTCTTTAATTTGTTTCAATATTGAAAAACCGTTTTCCCAATTGGACCATTTTGCAAAGTGTTCATTCAAAGCTTGGAAAAAACTGATTTCACATCGCCATCAGTGTGCTAAAATGACGAATATAATTTTTGGGGCATTTTGCAAAAGAGCGAACACATTTGCCAAAAGAGCGTGCCCTTTTGGCAAATTTCAGATTTTTTCTCACACTATTTTGTCCAAAACTCACATTGGTAGCTGTGGTTTATCCAAAGGGCGAACCCCTTAATATTTTCACCCTTTTAAAAATGACCCAATTATCCTGTTCACCCTTCTGGCATACCAATAGTGACATGGTGAATCAAACTTTAAGGAAGAAAATCTCCCGACAATTAGAGAAGTGATATTACATTGGAATTCTATCAGATTTCCCATTTGGTAGACACCCTGTGCAATGAACAACACTGGCAAATATCATAGAAAAAATCGTCTCGTAACTAAACTAAAGAAGAACAGAAGGGAAAATCAACAGAAGTTTAAACAGAATCAACGAACAGATAAATTTAGAAACAGAATTTTAAGGAAAAGCAGGAAAAAAATTGAACATGGCAAAGTACACAGTAAAGCTAACTTGAAAGTGCGGCAAAAGAAAACCTTTAATTTTGCTCGCAAAACTGAATGGGGAAGAAGACAACAAAAAAACCAAAGCAGAAAAAGGGG
>JASGXE010010181.1:0-15156 GCA_030068105.1 Sinentomon sp. SZTP_YWyxl
TGGTGCCAACAGATTTGGCTCGTTGGTGCCCTTATTGGAGAAGGGGAGGTTTGTTTCACCAAACAGATGGTGAAGATACCTAGGCTTCTTTGAAAGGAGCTGATTGGAGCTTTGTGGTTGAGGCCTGTTGGGAAGAGTACCTTACTGCAGAAGGGTGGTACTTCCTGTTTCCAAGAGGAGATTTGTCCAGAATTTAGATACAGGAAGCAGATCCAAAGATCTTACGAGACTTGCACGTGTGGAAGGGAGTGGAGGACTGAGACTTCCAAGACTTTGGAGAAGTCAGTGTTCCTTTGTGGGGGTTCATGCAGTGAAGTGCAGGTGAATCCAGGAGAAACGACTTTTCCTTTTGAATGTGAACTTTGCTTTCCCATGAGAAGAGAATTGGATCAAGCTTGGAGGAAGTGGACGAGCAAAGTGATTTTGTTCATTTGACCTGTGTCTGTAACCTTAAATGTGAAAAGTTTGTTATTAATTCTCTTGTCTCTTTTTTATTGATTTTAATAAAACTAGGAACCACAGGAAATATTCTGAATATGATGGGAAATCCCTCAAGGCTGTAGGGTTAGGGTAAAAGCCTGTTCAGAGGGTCACTGAAGTATTGTTAGTGCGCAGAGTGCAAAAGGTCATATCTGAAGTGCAAGACCAGAGAAAGAAGAAGCAGGAAGATCTGGAGGCTTGAGGTTAGTGTCCGTCACAATTTAGGTGTTCGGTTACTTTTGCCACACCCTGTATACCCAAGTACCTACCTAATCCAATCGGCCTGCCAAGTGCCAATGTTTTACTTTTCTCCCCAATTATTCATAATGTTATGTCAAATAGACATGGAGGAATGCACAGCAAAATCTGTGCTACAGACAGTGTAGGACATTCTTTAAATGTTCAAATCAAAGTGGCACAAAAGATTGAGCTATAGGTAATTTGTTTCACGGGTTTCCTGACAGTTCTCTGTAAGAACTGCCTGGAGGAAATGGACCTTAGCCACATTGTATATGGCTATGTTGCATAGAAACAGTGCTGCCCACACCTTGCCTCCCATTCTGCCACATTTAAAAAATAGCCTACCTATCTATTGAATGGGTGAGTGATTCGAAAAACTGTGGAATTACGAGTATTGTGACAAGAAAAAAGGTTCTGCAACGTCAAAAAAGGAAGTGTCCTAATCCTAATCCCACGCAGGTCTCAAAATTCATCCTTCTGCAAGGGATTGAATGGGCCAAGTTTATTCATCGTGGCCTGGCGAGTGTTTAGCATATTAGGTACGTACATATAAAATCTAGTTATGCTCCCTTCCTTACCCTTGTAATCCTCATCTCTTCAGTGACTTCTAAAACTCGTTTACAAAAATTCATGAACTCAATTGACGACAAAATCCCATCGTCCAAATCCACCGACCCCTTCTTCATCGTCTTAATCTTTGCCATATCCTCTTCATTTCTCTTCATTCCTCTTAATCCGTTTGATTGCTCCGATTGTTCAGTTTGTTCTTGTAGGTGGGTGGAAAGCAGAGGAGCTGGAGCACCTGCGTCTGTTCTTCCCTCTCTGCCATCCATTTCTGACAAACCGCTGTCCTGTTTCAGATCTGTCTGCTGTTGCTGTCCTGTTGGCTGTTCCAGGTGATGATGTTGCAGTTGGTGCCACTGTTGACCATGGTGATGCAGCTGGGGTTTCGAATGTTGGTGTAGGATGGTAGCAGAAGAAGAAGAAGAAGTAGAAGAAGAGGCAGATGCTTTTGGAATGGGAACAGGATAACCATCATCATCGACATCTGCTTCAAGTGAAGAGGTTGAAGAAGAATATGAACCCGATGGCAGGATACTGTTCTTTGATCTCACTTTCAAACCTAATCATGGAAATAGAATTGATAATTAAAAGTGAACAAAACCACGACAAACACATACCTACTTACCATTTATAGTGGAGTGAGCGACGGGCCTCATTGACACATTTGAAAACAAAAATGCAACCAGAAGTTCAATGTTGGACTGGGAGTATCTGCCCAAAATTGGGTGGTAATTGCGGTAGGTAAAGTGAACAACCACACATTTATCAATGCTTAACCTCATATGCAGGTACCTACCAGACCAGAATTTCATAAAGATCTTTTTCCAACATGAGAGAGTTGGACAGGGATCGAATAACATTTGGGATAACACAATCATCAGCAAACAAGTGCATATTAAAATCTACCATCTTGGAAGATGGAACACTATTCCCAAAGAAAGAAAATCATGGGGAGCCAGAACACTTCCTTGGGGAACTCCAGAGGGAACTGTCTTGTATCATGGAAAAAGCCCAATCTACAAGAACCTATGCAGGGTGTCCGGTAAATCAATCACCGAAATTTCAGAATAGATTCCCCAGGAAGGCAGGCACAAATCTTTCTTGATCTCTGGAAAAAAGTGATCCGACCCCCATTACTGAGTTATGCCACCCAAAATGGACCCTTTTAGGGTATTCATGAAAGGTAACATTTCACCGCAGAACTGTCAAATTTTCAGGACAGGTTCAATGGACCAAGGAAAACAAAAAATGTTCAGTAACGAAAAACCGTCCGCGCCTCCAATTCCGCGCAGTGCCCCCCAAATATCCAAAAAAGCCCAATTTTGCGTTGTTTTGGGGAAACCAGAGAAGGAGATTGGGGGTCTTCGCATAAAAGCCATTTTTCGAAGGCATATTCCCAAAGGTACCTACACGGAATAAAAAATGTACAGTGGAAAAAGTCCTACAACTCTCCATTTCCACGCAGCAGCCATCCAAAAACCTTTAATTAAAAAGCTTCTTGTTCTCAGGGTGTTACGAGTGTAACCATGGTAGGCCTAATATTGTGCATAACCATGGTAACACTCGTAACCCCATGAGAATGAGAAGCTTTTTAGTAGTTTTTGAATGGCTGCTGTATGGAAATGGAGTCGTAGGACTTTTTGGTAATCGACGAATATGCGGCCCACCCGATTTGGTGGCTCCATGCCATGAACGGTCGAATATGATCTATTCTAACACACCCTTAAAGGGTTAGAGACCCATCAAATTCGGTGGGCCGCATAGGTATTCGTTGATTACCGGACTTTTATCCACTGAACATTTTTTGTTTCGTGTACCTGGGTCGGTAGGTACCTTTGGGAATCTGCCTTCGAAAAATGGAAGGTTTTTCTTCACTGAACATTTTTTTTTTGTTTTCCTTGTTCCACAGAACCTGTCCTGAAAATTTGACAGTTCTGCAGTGAAATCGTGCCTCCCTATGAATACCTACCCCAAAAGGGTCCATTTTGGGGTGCCCCAAAAGGGTTCATTTTGGGGGGTTTTGGGGGCATAATTCAGTTGGAAATGAGGGGTCGGATCACTTTTTTTTCACTGATTAAGTTTGATTTGTATGGTCCTGGGAAATCTATTCTGAAATTTCGATGTTTGATTTACAGGACACTCTGTATAGCCTAGGTTACTTACACTTGCTGAGGAGAGCTATGAGACAGAAAACCTGAAAACTTTGTTACCTAGTTTCTTTAGCAATTTTATAGAAGGTGTTGCTGTTTACAGGCGTGTATTTTCATGTTTTTGTTTTTAATTAATGTCGCGACATAATATTGTACCAAAATTGTTTAATTTTAATTAATCACAAAGGACTATCCTACCTTATCAACCAAATCAATTAAAATGTCGATGGCAAAAAGTTAACAGCTGACCATGGATGCCCATGGATGTGGCATCGATGGACTACCTGCCAAATAATGCATTTTACATACCCCTATTTATGTGCACTGTAGGCAAGATCAACAACTTTATCATATGAAAATAACTCATCCTGTTGGAAGAATATGATGGAACAAAAATATCAGTAAGTCTGACGGTGGGTACCTACCTTTGTTTAAGGAACTTGGACACCCAAATCCATCTGGGATATTAGCAGAATTCTTAATCAGTGGCTCGTTTTCGATTGTCCCAACCGGGCTTAACCTTCCAGGTACATGAGAATGAGATGTGCTGGAAATAGAAGTTGCCCTCTTCTCTTTAGCATGCAGTTTGTGTGCAGCACCAGCTCGATTAACACCAGCACCTGAATCAGTGATTTTGTTAGACGATGATCCTCTGCCACCACTTTTAAGAAGAGGCTCCACACTCTGAGAAGCAATGTTGCTGCCATCACTGATATCCTTTCCTGATGAATGGATATGATTAGATTTGTGATCATCACAATCACCTCTGTCGCCTTTGTTGAAGATGCTCATTACATCAGTGAGCTCAATATCAACAATTCCAGATCCACTTCCCTGACCTTCCATCAAAGCTGTACTTGCAGAATTATCTACTCGTGAGGACAGAGCACTGCGGTCACCTTGCCCCTGTAGCTCAGAATATCTGCTCCTCAGTTCTTGAAAAAGTAGCTTCAAAAGAAAGCCAATAGTCGGAATTAAAATGACAACAAATAGAGCTAGCAGACCAATTTCAAGCCCACCCATTGCTGGAACTGGGAGCCAGCCTGGTGATCTTGCTGACTCGGCTGATACTGACTCTGCCTGTGTGAATATGCAGCCTCCCAACTGGTCCACCTCCTCTTCCTCCCTCTTGTCCCTGACTGACAACTGAACCAAATTCCCGATCCAGGTCGTTTGACATGTGGCAAAATCATTCACAATGCTTGGTAATGAATGATGTTGGCTTCAAAATCATGATGTGGATAGACAAAGACAAATATGCTCCTCAATTTTTGGGCATTGACTTATTAGGTGGTGACCATGACCAGGCCAACAGAGAAAGCAGATGACAGGATTGAGGATTAGAAGCTGGCGTTTTCACTTAACATTGTTGTGATTTGCAATGTGCACAAAAGGAAAGCCTATTGACAAAGCTACCAATGCAAAAATGCTGCAGCATTAAAGATGCCAAAATGAATTAACCTATGAAAAAACAAGCAAATCAATGATGAAAAATGAAACAGCAAAGAAAACCTGTTAAAAAGCCTAGGCCAAATAAAAAAATCTCAGAATGGGCGACTTGAGGTATGAAAACTGGCACCTACCTATTTACCTAATTAGGCATGTTTTACTCTTTTTGCAAAATTGTTAGTCAGAATTGAGACTGAAAACTTTTTCATACCTGGATGGTTGTGACGGAATAGGGTTAGTTAGGAAGGCATGATGTGTTTTTGGGTCCTTCTAAAACGCGAAAATCGAAGAATTTGCGAACTGAGGCTGCAGTGCGAATCTAAACCCCCAAACTTCCAAACCAAACTGCCCTCATCTCATCTAACCCAACCTAACCTGTAATTCCGCATAATTCGTTTGTTCCACGAACCACCATATCTTCCATTCCATTTATCCGCATCCGCATCTCAGTTTGTCCCATTTTAGTTTGTAGGTTGACGACGTTAAAATGTCGTCTGATGTAGGAAGTAAATTAAACCAAAAGATGTTATTTGGAACCATTAGCCTATTCTGAAAATTTAAAATATCTTTCATTGGGGATTGCCATTATCTTTTGCTCCTATTGGGTGATTTTGTGTGGCTGTGTGTATGAGATTGTCTGACTGTTATTGAATGCTATATGACTAGCCCCGTCCACATTCCGATGATCTTTTTTCCGAACTCCTTTCCCATCCTTCCTTTCCCATTCCTCCTTGAGCAAAGTGCAGCCGACGGTCGCGTGTCCTTCCCTTCCCTCCCTTCCCAGGTATATGATGAACTTTGATGTTTTCTGATAACTTTTGTTCTCCATTGATGATTGCCTTTGGCATGAAAACCTGTGAAAAACAGCGTCTGATACCTACCTATAAAAAAAGAGGGTTTGGCCATACTTTCATTCAATATCACTTGTTTCCAAATGCAAGAATATCTGCATAAAGGAAAGGAGTCCGAAGCTGCCCTGCCGAAACGCAGAGCGTCTCACCCTGAAGCCTCATTATTATTCGTAGGTAGGACCTACCGTGCACTTAAACAGCAATTGCCAGCAATTGCCCTTGGATCTCAAATTCACTTTCTCCTTCAATCTCAAACGCTCCTCTTTTCCTTTCTTTTCAATTAAATTAAAAATGGAATGTTTTAATGACCGCCGAATAGCATTCCAGTGTACGGATGACTTTATGTTTATGACCGACCACTTCCATGGTAGATCAGATCTCCTATGAATGTCCAAATATCTTGGTGTCACACTCAGTGGAGACCCGAGTTGGGCCAAGCATTTTCACAATGTTGCACATAAAGGCCTCTCCATTTTGGGACGAGTGCGATTGGAACGAGTGCAAATTATCGCCAGGTTTATCTGCTCTGATTACAATAGGACATCCAGCATCACTGAAATGCTCAACCAGCTTCAATTGCCACAATTGGACAGTAGAAGAAAAGCGGTACATTTGGCAATGTTCCAGAAAATTTTATTCAGAGAGGTCAGTATCGGCCTGCCCGACGGGGCGACGAAGTAGAAAGAACCTATGCGATTTCCAACAGGCTCGTAACGACCACTCCTTTTAGACAAACTACCTATGCTTGTCCATTCGCAGGCATATTCAGGGTCGTTTTTTCCGGACACAATACGGCATTGGAATGCTATATTGACCGATCTGCAGAACTTTGAGGTAGGTAACCTTGATTGCAACAAGCAAACATCGAGCTTTGAATTTACCTTCTGCAAAATGCATCCACAACTAAGACCATGAATTTCCCAATGAATTTTCTACGAAATTCATAGAAGAACTCAACCCTTTTACACCAAACGGTTTTGAATTTTCATTCTTAGCAGTTTGGCATCTTTCGCAACAAGAAACGATTAGACGAATATCCCGTGCCATGCACTGCCAAAAGACCAAATGACGCAATTGCTGGTAAACTTTTGTACCATTAACATGACCATAATCTTTCCCAGGTCATGATAACCTTGGACAAATTTCTTTACAAACGGACGAGGAACCAAAATTACATCTCCAAAATTCTCTCTTAACGACATAATTATTTTGGTGGTGGACAAAAGAGTTGGTGGACATAAATACGTCCACCAACTTGCATTGATCAGCAAATTTCACAATTTGCGCAAACTTCGTTTTATTTGTTTCACGCAAATGTTTCAAAAATTCGATGCTGTCCGTTTCAATGCTTGGCAGAGATGAACAACGAGAGCATTGAATATCATATTCACAAGGAGACATATTGTCTCCTTACCTCCACCATCCCTTCCCTCATTGTGATAAGATTGCGCCTGAAGATGAAATGACAACGTGAGGCTTGTTTTGAAGTTTAGTTTACTTACATCCAGCAATGCAGTCAGTCAGAACAGGTCGATCAGGTCGAGGGGGAGCAGTAGCAGTCCACTTTCAAAATGAACACATGATTTTGTGAAACATTGTTTCTTTGAGCTAGGGGATCTGGACTGCTGCTCTGCGCTGTCAGCTGATAGGTAATTAAGCTGTTAGGCTGTATTGTTTGGCTTCCGGAATTACCAATTATGGAAGATGCTGTAAGAAGACGATCAACGATAAAAAAGAGGCTTCAATTAAATGCACCGACTGCGATGATTGGGTCCATCCGGCATGTGTCAACATCAGTGGTGCTGCTCTCAAGGCAATGATGAAAGAGAAGAAAACATCCTGGACATGCTCAGAATGCAGGATTACTGTTACGATCAACAGGACTGATGAAAGCACTGCTGTTCCTTCTAGAGCTTCTCAACGTAGATTGGTGGATGAAAGTGATCTACCACCTGCGGATATATCCTTTTTGAAGAATAATGAAGGTATTCTTGGTCTAAGTGAGGTCCTGAAAAAGTACTTAGATGATAAGTTTAATAATCTAAATGACAAGTTGGATACGTATCTAGGCAGGATCATCCATTTGGAGACTGAAAATGCTGCTCTGAAGAAAGTGAACTTGGAATTTAAAGCAGAGATCATTAGTCTGCGTAATAAAGTCGATGATCTCCAGGAGTACTCTTACAGAGATGATGTAAAAATATTGGGTCTACCAAGTTCAGACAAAGTTGATGACCTCATAGATACTGTAATCAAAATTGGTCAAGTGGTTGGTGTTGCTGTGGCAACATCCGATATAAGCACAGCTCATAAATTGCCTGCTGGTCGTGCCAGTGCTAAAGATAAGTTTGCGCACGTAGTTAGATTTTCTAGGAGGTGTGTTAAAGATAAATTTATTGAAGCTGTTCGCAAGTATCCACTGTCTTTGAAGAAAATTGATAAATTTCAGTCTCTAGCAGATAATCGCATATATGTTAATGAGCATTTAAGTCCGGCTAAGTGGTTGGTCTTTCAAAAGATGCGTGAAATTAAGATTGAAAAAGGATTTAAGTTTCTATGGTACAGAAATGGAACTGTCCTGTTGAGGGAAAATGAACTTTCTCCAATCTTCCGCGCGAAGACATTGGATGAAGTTGCCCTGGTTAGAGAAAAGGTTGTTGAATAAATAGGTATTGCAGCTTATCAATATCTTGCTGAAATAATGTGAATGCAATTATGAATAATTATGATACTGCTAATCAAGATATTTACAAAAGCATGTTTCATCATAACGAAGCTGCAATAAATATCCTCAATCGTGATTCACTCGATTACTTTGTATGCATAAATATGAACATCAGAAGTCTCCAAAAGCATTTTGATGAATTCATGACTCATTTGAACACTTTAACTAGCCTTCCAAGTATTATTTGTTTAACTGAAATTCAGATACAAGATCCCAGCTTACTTTCATTATATAACCTTAAGGGTTATACTATGGAATACTCCCTGAGGTCCAAATCAAAACACGGTGGAATAATTGTTTATGTTGAAGACACACTGGTTTACCGAGCTTTTCCTGAGACTCTTACTCACAGTGAAAATGTCATTATAGACATTGAGAACAGGGTAGAAATTGGCAAGAAGTTACGTCTCATTGCTTCCTATCGAAGCCCTTCATTTAGCTATCGGTCTTTCACCGATTGGCTGCAAGAGAGGTTAGAAGCCAATGTCGATAATGCTACCACTCACTTGTTAATGGGAGATCTAAACATAAACCTAATGAGAATTTCAAATTATCCTAAATTTAAAGACTTCTTGTTCAATCACAATCTGATAAACCTTATGACTGGTGTAACTCGGAAAAGCAGTAGCAATGCAGGAACCTTGATTGATCTTTTCCTCATTGAGAATAAATATGATCTGAGACGATTTAATCTTATTGCTGGCACAGTTGATCTCGATGTGACAGACCACATGTTAACTTTTATAAAAATAGCATATCACTCGAAACAGCAAGAGCATTCTGATGTCCACCTTGAAAATACTTCCGATCAGCCTGTGAAGCTCTTTCCACATGTTGTACTTCCTGAATTGGATCAGGTGGATTGGAGTGCTTACTACTCTCTTACTGAACCAAATGAACTGGCTGATAAATTTGAAATGTGTATGTTGGATGTGGTCAGCAAGGCCACCGCTGCTACTAAAAAGAGGAAACGTAGAGCTAACCGGAAAAAGTATACACAATTCAGAAATCCTTGGATGACAATAAAAATAATTTTGCAATTAAAAACAAAGGATCGAGCTTACAGAGAGTTTAAAAAGCACCCAGACAATGATTATCTTCGGAATGCTTACAAGGATGAAAAAAATAAATTGACTGTTTTAATCAGAAAAGAAAAAGCAAATTATTACCGTCAATTGATTGCAAGTTCTCAGCAAAATACAAAAAATATGTGGAGCGTCATTAATGAATCTCTTGGTAAGAAATTCCGAACGAGCAGACTTCCCAAAGATATGATGAAGTGGGATGATGTTAATATAAAACTTACCACTAACAGCGATATTTGTGAAAATTTTAATGACTTTTTTATTCATGTGGGGGATCCATCTCTGGGAAATGGTATCCCTGAACAGCAAACTTGTAGTTTAGCTTCTTCGATAACTCATAGCATTTTTCTGAAACCGGTTACATGTAGTGACGTGGAAGAGTTCATCCTGTCTCTGAATAACACTAGCTGCTTCGAGTCAGCTCTCAGCATAAAAACCTGGAAATCAATTAAATCTCACATTTCTAATCCCTTATGCCATCTAATTAACAAAATCCTTGAATCAGGTGCATTTCCTAGTGTATATAAAATGGCAAAAATAATACCAATTCATAAAAAGAATGACCTATCGTCCTGCAGTAACTATAGGCCAATTGCTCTTTTACCTACCGTCGAAAAAATTATTGAAAAAATGCTTGCATCCCAGATTAATGGGTTTTTCGAATGCAATAATGTGCTTCATCGCAATCAATATGGTTTCTCTAAAGGTCGGTCCACTTGTGATGCATTGTCCCACATAACTACAACAATCCAGACTTCCTTAGATTCTGGGGAAGTGGTTGTGGTTGTTGCTCTCGACCTGTCCAAGGCATTTGATATGGTAAATCACTGTAGACTTCTGCAAAAAATTTACCAATATGGCATACGGGGCAGAGCGCATCAAATCATGCAAAGTTATCTTTCGGATCGATTGCAGTTCACAGTGTTTAATAACACGACCTCTAAGACCAATATTGTGAAAAATGGTGTACCTCAAGGATCGGTTCTGGGTCCTCTGCTGTTCAAGATCTATCTCAACGATATTTTTCAATTATCACTACACTCGGAAGTCGTCGCTTATGCAGATGACCTTACCCTCATTTTCAAGGGTAAAGACATTGACAAACTTATAGCAGAGTGTAAACATGATCTTGAAATTATTCATGAATGGATGCAGAAGAACTTTCTGGTTATTAACAACAGTAAATCGAAGGCAGTGATTTTTCATTCACACAGAAAGAATTTGGTAATTAATGATCAAATTAAATACTCATGGTGTGGGAATGAGTTTAAAATAGATATTGTCTCTGAATTCACAATTCTGGGCTTAACTTTCGATGCACAATTCTCATGGACCACTCATGTTGACGGTCTCATTCGATATATGAGTTATATGTTGGCAGTTATGCATAAAATTAAGTATCTGTATGATACACACACCCTTGTATTAATTTATAAGTCACTTATTCAATCCAAAATAGATTATGCAATTCTGTGTTGGTCAGGTACCTACAAATGCAATCTAAAAAGAATCTACATTTTGCAGAAGAAGTTAGTAAGAGCTATGCTGCATAAAAACAACCTTACACATGCTGAACCATTGTTTCAAGAGTTGGAATTACTAAATATTTATGGCACAATTCTGTACATCTTAGCCAAATATGCACACAGGATAAGATGGAAAGGAAAGACTGGCAATGAGGCATCTTTTGACTGGAATATATCAAATGTTGATACGAGAGCCAGCAGTTCCAACAAACCACTTTTTCCCAAAATTTCAAATAATTTTGGCAAACGATCTATTAATTTCAGGGCCATCAAGGTGTGGCACCACCTTCCAGACAATCTGGCCTTGATTTCAAATCCTTTAAAATATAAAACAGAGCTAAATCCTATCTTCTAAAATTGCGACATGATGATTTGTGCAGTGAGTTGATATTTTTTGAATCCGTGTAGGAGGTAAAATTGCTGATTCTGATCTGATTATAGTGATCCATCCATATTAAATTGGTTCAGAAATGTTTCACTGCCGGGGCGGACTAAACCAACTTTGTTGCCTACAGCTCTGGCTTGTCAAAATCAAAAGGTATTTTTTTTTTTTTTGGAACAGTGACCCGAAATTAAATCTACTTCACATTCCTCCCTTGTTGGGATTATGATCCCCACACGAGGTGGAAAACTAACGTTCAGTTCCATTTCTGTTGTTTTTTATGTGTTGAAATCATGTACGAATTTGTATCTGTTTTGATCCATTCATTGTTTCTTTCCACTGCTGTGTACCTGTCTTCCTTAATAAAGAATGAATGCAGATTGAAGGCCAATGATGATGACATCCTTGTGATGTTTATTTGTTGTACATGAAAGCAACGATTCTGAGAATTTTTCAAATTCACAATCACGAAGGTGAAGGGTTTTTTTTTTCAAGTGGCTGCATGAGAAGAATACCCATTCGACCTTGGGTTTCTTCATGAGATGGATTGCTGCCGCGTGTTCAAAACGTGCCCAATTGATGTGTTGCAAGCGATTGAGATGACATGAGGAGGCGTTCAGAATTGCATGAGTGATGATGCAAGATTTCCATTGACGCAACATTAAAAGCTTTTGTTTCCAACGGCCATTTTCAAAGCCGTTTTGCAACAGTCCATGAAGTTCAAAATCACTGGGTCTTTCGAAATCCATCATTTTTGTGGCCGCCTCGACCACCACATGCCACGCCCACATTTGCGACATTTTGGAATTCCGCCTGACATGTTCCAGGTCAAGCAGCAAGCTTCTGCATGTGCGATTCGACAGTGTGGGGAGGTTGGCTTGTGCAATTCCACTTCTCCAAATGCGTTGACTGAATGCATTGCTGGCTGCAGGTAAACTTCAAAACGAGCATCACGTTGTTTATTCCATCTTCAGGTGCAATCTATCACAATGGGGGAACAGGTTGGTGGAGGCAAGGAGACACAATGCTCTCGTTCACTCCTGCCAAAGCATTGAAACGGACAATGGAACGTTTAGGTAATGACCGCCGAATAGCATCCCAGTGTACGGACGACTTATGACCACTTCTGTGGAAGTTCGGATCACACCTCCTGTTAATGCTGATATTTGTCGCCATGATTGTTTTTTTTTTTTTACTGGAACCACCGCTGGTTCCCCACCCACGAAATCATGAGACAAAGTCCCGTGTCATTATAGAAATAAAACCCAACGCCAATGGATTGACGCGCAAACGTTCAGTGCACCAGGCACCACGTCATAACAATTTTAAAACAGGGACAATTATGATCAATGGATGGCAACTTGCCAACATGGGAGGCGCGTCAAAAGCCACATAAGGCGGAGGTCGGTAGCAACCAATGTTGCGGTAAAATTGCCATGGGGCAATATGGTCCAATTTTTCCCAAGGGTGAGGCAAAAAGGGCAAATTTGTTGTTTTAAAATGCCGGCCAATAATAAAAAATAACCGGAAAAAACAACAACAAACACAATGAAATCAAGAATGGTGTCAAACCTTGTCATTTGTCCGGTCATTGAAAAATATCAGCCGAAGAATCATGTCATATCCACATTAAAAATTGCCAGAATGAACGTGGAATAAAGTGAACCCAACAAAATGTGCAGTTGTGCATAAAAATTCACAAACAGAAATTCCCTTGAAATGTGTTGGTAAAAGAAAGAAAGTGGGGGAAGCAAATTAGAAAAATGGCAAAAACGGACTACCTACCTAGGTTTTTGTAATTGGGTCTAATCATTAACCGAGGAATCTAGCCTGGAGTGAACTATCTGAATGAATTGCTTCTCTGAGATATTTAAAACTTCTGGGAGGAGATGCAATCTGTTCCACACAATGAGGTATTCCATGAAAAATGCATGCCGATCCACATTTTTCGAAACTATAGGAGGGACAAATGATAAAAAACCACCTGCCCTTGTGGGAAGTGTATTTGTTTTGAAGTTCCAAGGTCCATCCCCCCAACCCCCACATATGTTTATGCATTTCCTGAAAGAAGAGAGACCATGCAAAACTCTTCGGAGTTCTTGTGTTTCCCAACCAAGATCATTGATGAGGGAGGTGACACTCATATCAAACGAAAAATTGCCCGAGACAAATCTTGCAGCAGATGTTAGCTTATAGTATTCTGGTTGTTCAGCATGTACCAACTGAGCCACTGTCTGTCACAGTGGCTCAGTTGGTTCGCTGGTCTGACTCCAAATCCGAAGGTTGTGGGTTCGATTCCCGCCACAGTCGGAATTTGTGGGTTGGGTCATGCGCCATTCTGGCTGCAGTGACAGAAAGGGAGACTTAGTGGCAAGCCTTCTAGTCCTTCGGAAGGGACATTAAGAAGGTGGTCCCGTGTGCAATTCACCATGTGCACGTAAAAGAACAGTTAGTCCGTCCAAGAGTGGCGGCAAGTTACAGAAACATAATAAAGCCACAGACACATACATGGGTACCGAACACCAGTGTGGGCATGGTGAATGATTGGTATGAATGGCGCCAGAGTAATCCGCAAAGTATGAATGGGTTGATGTGGGCGAAAAGAAGCCCTGGGGAACACCCCGAAAACCTTACACAAGTTTAAGTTTTAAGTTGAATGCAATGTGACATTGGGCATCAATGTGGGTAAAACTTTGGAGTTTACCTGAAAACCGATGCTTCCGACGCAACCGATGCATCAGATGATTTCGATGCATTTTGTCGATGCATCCGACACTTCCAATGTGTGGGATGCATCAGATGCGTCAAATTCAGAGGATGCAGGTAGAATACAGACCCATAGGTAGTCCGTAGTTAACGCAAAAATTCAGTTTGCCTAATTGGTAATTTTCTTTTCTATTCTTGCACGAATCGAATCAATTGAATTTTATGACTGAATTTGTACTTATCATGTTTGGACATGTGTTTTTGTTTTGGTGACCATGATGTCACTTTTTGTGCAATTTGACAACTGTGACGAACCACTGGATGGAGTTTCTTTTTTCTTCATGAAAACGACAACGTGTTGAGATGGTATGTTCTTGTTTACGTTTTTTTTTCTCGCCTTGTTGCCGTACCATTTTTGCACCTCCTTCAATCATTCTCCCTTTTGCACCCAACACCCAAAAACCAACTCGGTTTTTCAAATCTGGGATGCAATGTGGAATATCGGCCCGACTTCTCCCATTTGGGGGACTGTTCATTTTATTTTCACGACGCGGTTACTCCGATTCATCGGATTTGCGGTTGCGCCGGCAGTTTAAAAAATGCATCGGACCCATTGGAAGCGTCGAAAGAATCGGTAATCAGTTATTCCAAAGTCTTAACAATGAAAATGGTCATATGCACATTGCATTCAAAAGAAATGATGCTTCGGAGTTCGGATGCGTCGGAACGATGGGATGCATCGGAAGCATCTGATACGTCGAAAGCATCGGGAGTCAGGATTACCAATGTAACCGAAAATTGGGAGTGTTTTATCCTCCCTTAAGTGTTGGCCTGGTCTGAAAATTTTCCGTGCCGCCCGCGAATTACGGGCATCCCATGCATACTGTCCATTATCCGTGCATTCCGCAGGGAGCACGGATATGTGATCCCATCGGATATGTCCGGGGCTAAGAAATTTGGACTCCATAAGATGCTGCGAGCATTCGGATGCGGAATCT
>JASGXE010010182.1:0-25087 GCA_030068105.1 Sinentomon sp. SZTP_YWyxl
ACACAATAAAACTGATCTGGATAACAGTGTCTCAAGTTTGTTTGGAATTTCGTCACATTTTTAATTGTCAACCTTTTAGTTAACCTGTGGACCTTTATGCTTGTGTGACCACTGTGAGCATCAAAACGACACACTTTATGGGTTTCACATGTGCTACTTCGTCCAGAGCATGGCACCAAAAGCAGCAGGACTCTGCTGAATGATCATAAGTTGTCAGCCCACATTGCTCAAAAGGATTTGCAGCTCACCGTAGATGGCATCACACTTCAGTTAACAAAAACCTGAACAACAATCTTTTATTCGGCCCTTTGGGCTAAAATCAATGTTGGCTAATTGGTCCGACTGTTTGGGCTAAATTCAGTGTTGGCTAATTTGTGAAGGACCTTGCCTTGGGTGGTTTCAGTCTTGACGCATCATCTGGCCTCAAGAATTTCAATTTTCTGATAACAGCTGGAACAAAAAAAAAAAAAATCAAAAAATCTGCGCTCTTCACGCCAATGAAGAACCGATGTTGTTGACTGAATTTTTGACAAAGAATATTGGCAATGTAAATGCTGCACTTGCAACCGTTCGGACAGGAAAGGATCTTTCCCTTTTGAAATGACACAAACATGCCCTTCCATTGATATCCCATCTAAACACAAACACAACACCCTGAGAGGGTGCCCTGCTCCAATATTGCCGAAATGTAGCAATGACTCTTCTGTGGGTGTTATGCTCTGCAAAGTCAAACACATAGGCATGCTGGACAAGAGTTCCACATTTCACCCTACAATGCAAATGAATGCAAGGTGCAATCTGAGTTTTGACAAAGAGCAGCAAAGCCAGCAAACAGGGTACCTACAAACATGAACAACATCGATCATTGTAATTTTTTGTCTGTTGTAAACAAAATAGGCCAACTAACGCGTTATGAATGTTTTTATCAACAAAATAGGCCAACTAACAAAAAATAAAACATCATTAGTCTTTTCTGCTTTGCAAGATAACTTCATAACAGTACCAACATGCAAACTCCAACACGCGATAAATGTAGAAAACTTCAAAAAGGGGTGCATCTGAATACGCAAATGAGATAGTTGGGAAATGCTTTAACTGTTTCGTTTGACTTTTTTGTGTTGTCAATTTGACCTTTTCACAAAGTAACTCAGATGTCAAGCACAGCTTCCGTGAATTAATTTCTTTGACTTTTTGTCGTTTACACCTTGGCTCTGGAACACATGGTTGAGTATTCCGGCAGCAAAAAAAAACATTTTTGCCGAGTTCATCAGCAAGGGAGACGAGAGTTGTGCAGGAGTAAACCGATCAACTTTTTGCATCCGCTCAATGCTGGATTGGGCAAGACCAATCCTTTTTGTTACACAAAGTTCTGCATGATCCACCTGTTTGTCTGTGATTGGAACTTTGCTCCTGCAGGCAGCCATTCTTGTCACTTGTGCGGTTTCAACATAAAATTGCTCTGGTTTTTAGAAAGGATCATGGTTATCTGAGCATGGATATCTGTTTGAGTACTCAACCAGATATTCCAGAGCCAAGGTTTGCACTGTTTAAAAAAAGTCAAAAAGATTGGAGGTGGAGCTGTAAGATTTCTCATTCACCTTCATTTCGGCAAGAAGTCAGCTGAGCTTGAGCAATGGTATTTGGAAAGGTGTCGTGGAAATCGGTTGATTGTCAGATATCGTCTGGGTGTTGCAGAACAAGAGCACAGTGCGGAGAGACAAATTTGTTCTTCACATGAAGTCGTAGAAGATATCTCATAAGGTGCGGTGGGAAAAAGTGAGGTTCATTGCTCATGGTGGTGGTCGCACGGCCAAAGAAATGGGCACAGAATCAGCAGATTTATACAGATACACAAAATGACTTTGGCACTCAGAAAGGATGGGGGTCAACCACGCAAAAAGGGACGGAGCTCAGCGCTGGCATTTCAGAGATGTGGATGAAAAGGACTGCCAGAGTGGCTGCAGGGACGACCAGATCAGGTGAGCTTCGGCAAACGATAAGCCCTGCTTGGAAGCCTGATAATTGCACGCAACGTGTGCGGAGAACAAAAAAGCGAAAAACGCACATAACTAAAAAAGGTGCATTGCAATGCACTCGCAATCTACAAACCCCCATAGAAATAAAGTTCACAACAGAAATTTGGTTACATACAACACAGATTGTTTCAGGGAGTTTTACAAAAGAAGAAACACTCACTTCTTGCAAATTTGTAGAAACAGTTTTCCTGGTATTGCACCCCCATAACAAAGAAAAATAAAATAGCAGATTTGGCCTGACCACAAAGTATAAGAAAGCACAAAAATGGATCGTTGCACGTTGCATTTTCATATAACAATAATTACAAGCAAAAACTGCATTTTATGGAATGGTGGCATGAAGCGTGTGGGATTTCTTTTGAGGAATCAGACGGCTGAACAAAAAGCTTTCCTCGCTACAGAAATTAACATAATTTGAATGAATTCAGAAGATGAATTCTCAGGCACATCCGTCTTGTGAGCCACTCATTCCCAACACAAGATTGCCTGTTGCATGTCGTTGATATGAGTTCCTACCCATGCAACAGGTGCTTTGTTGTCCGTATTCAATGGAAAGGGGAATCACCTGTAACACTCGAGCACACAGTGCTGTCATAAAAAAGATTTCCTTACATTATAACATGGCAAATAATCAGAAAAATCACCAATCATAAACACAAAAAAAAAAACAAGACATTTGTTGCTGATCTCAGAGCTCAAAAATCGTCAAAAAAGGGAATGCAGACAAGAATGCATCAATTGACATGACAAAGATCAAAGATATGGAAATTTGTTTATTTGGATTGGAATGCAAAGAAAGATATAAATCAAAGTTGAAATGGAAATGAAAGATGGAACAAAGCAGAGATAGAACAGAGATTAAAGTTCTCATATTGTGATAATCCTAGTTGAACTTCCTATCAATTCAAATGGCGATAGTCCTAGTTCAATAATTTCCTCTCCAATTCGAATGGAGGTCCTCACAAACTTTTGGGACATGGTAGCATTCGAAATGGTCGAATTTGATAATCCTAGTTGAACTTCCTATCAATTCAAATGGCGATAGTCCTAGTTCAATAATTTCCTCTCCAATTCGAATGGAGGTCCTCACAAACTTTTGGGACATGGTAGCATTTGAAATGGTCGAATTTTTGCCCTGAACTCCTTGAACTAGCAGGATAAATGCACATGTTAAGTGCATGACGTGTCTCACGCATGCGTGTGAGTGTGAGGCATGTGTGTCACGTGCATGTGTGTGTGAAGCACAACACTAAAATGATTGCTGACAAACAATTAACTGCAGAGCATTTTGAAATGGCTCATGCAACACTCCTTATTAGCAAAACACCATCTTGCTTTCAATTTCTGTCACTCAAAAGTTGATGGGAGTGATTTGAGCAAAAGCTAGTCTAGATGTTTCGTGGAGCAATGCATGAGGAATGCTTTTGACAAAATGCAAATCTACCTGCTACACCATTATTGAGATGATTCTTCTCATGTGTCTGAAACTCTCAGGAGCACAGAAGTTCTGGTGCTTTGAAAATCGTTCAGTGCCAGGCACATCCTCGCAATCAACTCCGGATTAGCACTAATCCGAGGTTGCTTCATCAATTTTGAGAGAAAACACCATGATGGGAAATGATACTGCAAAAGGCACTAAGTGGCAAGTGCAGTACCTACACGATGAAGGAATCTGATTCCAAAGAAAATTGGAACAGACAGATACCTATACAAGAATCAGTGCAACCATCATGGATGGATGGAATTTGTCAAAGAACTAATCATCATTTATCAATATTGTCCAAATGTAACAATAAGGCCACATCTCAGGACCATTTCTGGCTGCAAAATTTGGCCAAAGATATTGCAATTATTATGTCACAACCACAGCGGAAACAGGTAGGAAATAAATTGAAATTTTCAAAAAACAAAAGAGCTCTGCTGAAACCTTTGGATAAAAAGGTGGGAAGAACAAGAAATTAACATATCACACCAATCGATATTGCACTAATAAATTGTAAAAGCACACTTGCAACAGACTGGCAAACATTTACGGACTCTCCAGCCCCGGTAAATGCAAATAACACCATTCCAAAAATAAAACTTTCACCAGCCCACCCACACAGTTCTCAATTAGCACCGTTTCCATTTGCTTTGTCATACCCTGTATTCTGGTCAACAGCAGAGTCCATATTTGGAATGTAGTCCACTGCCATTAGGCAGGCAAATACGGTCATGACCATCTTATACTTCACCTCGGCTATATCTTCGGGGAGAGCATAAACATTGGCACCAATCTTGCGAGCCATGGAGATGGCATACTTGGCATTTTCCAAATTGTCCTGGAAGAATAAATAAAGTTTAGATGACCATTAAAGCGAAAACTCAAGTCAATGGTGAAAGCAAAAATTGACCCCACGATTAGCGAGAGCAATTCCCCAAACCCAATAAATAGGAACGACTTTGTTACATAACAAGCTTGTAATTGTAACAATTTAAGGGCAGGAAATGAGTTTAATCAAATTGTGACTGCAGTACCGGTCACTCAAATAGGCGCTTGCAGGTTTTGGAAAGTGACTGTCAGAGGCGTGGTTAGCAGCACCATGAACATTTTGCCACTTTCGAGCTACAACATGGGCACAAAGTCCCAACTTTTGTAGACAGGTAATTTTTGGCTGATGTCGCTCGCCTGTGGGCTGGGCAGGAGTTCGTTCGGGGTTGTCCATGTGATCCCCATCTTTATTGTGACACAGTTCGATATGATATGCTAGGACCGGCGGGCCATTTTCTGTATGGTGGGCAAGGAAATGGTGGCAAACGCAGCTGTGACTGCAGTCTTGAGTTTGTTAAGTTGAGACGTATCTGTTCTCCTGCTGTTTTTCTTTGAGAATCCTCCAGATGACATTGTTGTAAATGTCTTCTTGGGCATTTTTTGCAAGCCCGAAGTCCAGACATTAATAACATTTGCAGCATAGGCCTCTGGGGGAATCTGAAGGGAAAAAGTGTGGAAAAACATATCCCGCAACCATCACAGCTGCTCTCGTCTCCATTGCCTGGGCACCGTATCCAACAGAAAATGGCCCGCCGAACCAAGTGACGCATTCAAACTTTGCCATCGACATGGAAACGGAACATGTGGACCATTCAGAGCATTGGGTTGAATGGATGCTTCCGATCCGGCAATGGCCTGGCCTTGGCCATCTGATAAGTTCAGGTCACAGCTTTTTCATCCAAGCTTTGCTTGGGAATCATCCCAGCTGCAGCGGTTTTATAACCTGCCCCTTTTGGTAGTTTTCCTGCCTTTTTAGCAGTTTTTTTTTTTTTTTGTTGCTTCCTTCGAGCCGTTTTTCCAGCCACCACTGAGCAGATTTTCCAGCCTTGGAGCTTGGCTACATCAACCTGCATGAGCTTCACCTGGCTGCGAGCAGTGCTTGCTCCACGGTTGCCTCTCACACACTCGGGCGACTGAGCTTATCATCAGGTGAGTGCCCCATATCTGAAAAGTTGGGTATTTTACGTTGCAAACTGCAAAATTCAAAGCAAATTTCATGGCACCAAGCAATTTGCAGGGCAAAGCCTCATAACGCCGAATCTCACCATGCCCCAATTTTCACCGTATCCCAAAACAGGTCAAATTAAGTAATTCTTGTTAGTGATCTTTATGTAATTTAGTGATCTTTCTTTGTGAATTCTTTTTATGTGTCTTTTTAAGTCATCACCGCAATATGCAGATCGAGGACTGATAACGCATGTGAAATAAAAAGCAAGAACTGGACCGGGTGTCCACAAAGAGCAGTATGCATTTGTGCAATTATTCAGCGTGCATTAATGTTTTGATTCTCGACCGCAGAAATCATTTCAATTACATTATGAACAACACAATTGGCGACTTACACAGATGCTATTTGTTTAAATACCAGCCTTTTTAAAGTAGGCCCCTAACAAAATGCATCGCCAACAGCTCTTCAATTTATAACTTTAATTGTACAATAATTATGTGTGGATTTACGAACTCTTGGTAAAAAACCGAAAGTGGCATTTACCATTGAACAAACCTGTGAATTTCCACCTTCCTTGACAACAGAATAGTTTATTGTACCCGGTTTTATGACATCAATCAGATCGATGACAGGCTTTCCTGTTGCGATTGCCTGATCCTATGAACAGAAACAGATGAGAAAATGCAGAAGTAAATTGGTGGTGTTTAAAGTGGGAAGAAATGTGGGAAAAGATGCTGTGAAATGCAGGTGGAGGAAGGGGGTGACTGTGGAGTCCAAATTGCATTCTTGTTTTTTCTGGATCTCTGCACTTTTGCATGACAAGTACGCATTCGGAAATCCTTCTGCGAATAGCACCGGTGGTCCAGGCGAGGAACTCTGGACTCCCAATCATGGATTTAAAGCTTCCGAGTTCGAATTCCACCGGTTCCAATTTTTCCACTTAAGTTCATGGTGTATTTGTATAATATACAAAATGCATCAAGCATGCAAAAACATTCCAACAGATGACAAAAAAATTGCAAACATCAATTCGAACATCGCTGCTTGTTGGCAGTCACCAAGACAGGATGTGTCACACATCCTGTCTTGGTGACTGCCAACAAGCAGCGATGTTCGAATTGATGTTTGCCATTTTTTTGTCATCTGTTGGAATATTTTTGCATGCTTGATGCATTTTGTATGTACAAATCGATTTCCCACACAGTGTGGGAAATCGTCAAGCTCCCACGGCAACGATTCCTACCCACTTCCGATATCATAAAGGCACACAATTTATGGTTTTCAATTCAAACAAATTTTATTTGAACTATTTGCTGCATATTTCTCTCTAAAAACGTCAGATGTGTCGATTTCTCAGTTGTCCAAATATCTTCGACGACAATAAACTCATATTCATACTTTCAATTTTAGCAAAGTGTGCATCCCTGTCCAAAAAAAGCACGTGATTGTCCTGATTCGTTCTTAAAATGAATGGAGAAAGTCTCCATCTTCATCGGAGGAGACCTACTGGTTTGACGAGAGTCCCCTTCCTGGCCAAAAGGTCCCTCGTCTCATTTTGCAATGATTTGTGGTTTTGTAAAAATTCGGCCCAAGAACACGGTCGGGTCATTCAAGTCCACCACCACCTGTTTTGTGATGCTCAACATCCAAATATTTCCAAACAAATTCTTGTTTTCTAAACAAAAAAAGCTTTGGTAAAATTCTGAGCTCAGACTGAGAGGAGGAGGCATTTCACCCCACAACTAGCTTAAAAATCACTGGCCGATGCAACTAAATCAGCAAAACTTTCATTGGTGACTATGGTAACTAAGTTGGCCATTCAGAGCATCATGCTGATTAGTTTTCCAATGACAATGTCTTAGACATATTAGCCAGTAATTTTAGCCCATGGTAAAACAAGTTCCCACCTGCCAGTTGCCTGATGAGAATCTACAATAGGGGTTTTTCATCAGTTTAGATTAAGCACAGGAGGTGGTGGGTAAAAGGTCACAAGGAAAATGAAAAATAATTGTTTGGAATTTGCCTGGTGCATGCAACTTTGTTGTTTGATGCCCCACCATGCCATGTTAACAACTCGGGGCTTGTGGCGAACATGGTCCAAGGGTGTTCAGTCATGTCATGGGATTCAAACCCCAGTCACTGGAGAGTACAATAAAACTATGTCACAGTGTGAAGTGTAACATAGTCAAGGTGATGCAAGTCGAAAGTTTTTATGACTTTATTGCTTTGTACCTTTGTTGCTGTAACTGTTCTTGTTGGTCTGTAACTTAGGAACCTTCACGGAGTACAATAAATCTAAGCAAAGCCTTAGGCAAAAGCCAGTGCAGCCGATTCTAAAGGGAGCAAGCCTCCACGGACTAAAATCAGTCTCCCTCCCTAAACAAATTAAGGAAAGTCCATTTGTCGGCAGTTAGGCCTACCTGAAAACCTGAGATTGAAATTCCTTTTTGCTTCAACTTGTTATTGACCCAAATAATTATTTCCTTCTCGACAATCGGATTCCCTGTCTGTGCCAATCCAGTAAGGACTGAAAGGGTGTATGCTTTCATCAGTTGCCAGATCAAAGCTGAAAAACAAAAACAGACAAAAAAGCACGAAAGTCAATTGAGCCGTTCACAACAATGTTCGATAGACGAAGTAATGCAATTTTATGCATCAAATATAATTTTTTTTAACACAATCACCAGAAAGCTTTTTTTAATCATAGAACACATAAAATTTGGTCGATAACCAAACACTGAGACTGCTGCTTCAAACAATTAAACATGCCTCGCATGGGAGCATAATACTTTCCACATAATAACCCAAGAAGGCAAACCAACAAAATGCCATCAACGCAGCTCTTTTAACAACTATCCACTTTTCCGGCACCCAATGCCAATTAATAAGCAACTAAAATACTGTTGCAAGGCCAGTAACATTTTGGTTAAAATCTGTGGAATGGCAAAGCCCAGTTATTTTCAGTCTAAAAGTGTAACATTGAACTAACCAAGTGTAAGAGTTTGGTTTCCTTCTGCTAAATCTTGACCAGCAATCCCAACAAGTGAAAACTTCAATTGTTTCCCCAAGTCTACTGCATAGTTGCAGTTCTCCAGTTTCTCCATGAATTTTTTTAATTGGGAAAATTTCCTGAAATGAAAATGCAAAACAAGTTCAAAGGACACTTATAATAGGCAAATAATAAAGTTGCGCTATGTAGCGTGAGCATGACTTCAAAACTGCCAAAAAGTAGGTAAACAAAACTTCTAAAGCGAACCAGGACACAACTGTCACATTTTTAATACCTCACCTGCTAGGCACAACTAGGAATCCTGCTAGGCACAACTAGGAAGTTTAGCAGTCATAACGTGTACCTTGTGTTCCAGAATCAGGAGACACAAGTGTCTTGTTTGGGGAATGGGGGGTGGTGCACACATTTTCTCTCTTAATGTCTTTTTAGAGTTTGCTCAAAGAAGATACCAACTTAGAAAAATGGTATCAATACCAAGACTGAGTCCACCCCTAGTGGTTCCCCAAATGGCACAATTTGGAAGTTTCGATCTTTCACCTTTTTTGATTGGGATAGAAGCATCACGATGCCTGAAACACAACATGATGACAGTTATTTTGCAAATGCACAATTTTGGGGTCACTACTGTGGAAGCAAGAACATAAGTTAGGTGTGATCTAAGAAAGGCAATGTGGGAAGCGTAGAAATTTTTTTCAGGTTTCAAAACTTGTGCCTGGGGTGTCAGAAACTGTTCCAACATCCAGAATGCTTGCTGCATTATCCAGGATGCACCTTGGTGATGGTGTTCTGATTATAAAACTATCAATGTTACATGATGGCTTGCAGACTGTGAAAAAGTAGTGTTCATTGATTCAATTTATAGTGCTCATTGATTCAATTTCATTTGCATACACTGATAGCATGGTCCCTAGCGGCCCTGAAGTAAATGGCCCCTGGTGACATTCACCCATTGCCGGCATTCTCCCATTGCCAGAAGAAGAGTGCCTCCCATGAGTCAATCCAGTAACTAAACTGCGGCTTGCCTGACAGGAGTGAGAAAGCAAAGACACATAGATAAACATAGGCAAAATAAAGTTGAGAAGACAATTAGAAAAACACTTAGAAATAAAGAAATCCAACATCAAAGAAAGCAAAAATAAAATCGGAAATAAAAACACAGATGGAAAGAATAGGTGCTTATAAGGAAAAAACAGTTGAAAACAAAATTCATAGTGGAGCACTAAAAATACATTGAAGCAAAAATTTAGCTGAAAACAATGTACAAAGAAAGAAAGAGTACATCATAGCAAAAATAAAGTTGAAAACAAAATAGGTAGGCACAATTTTTGAATGCAAAAATGAAGTTGAAAACAAAAACACAGACGATAGAAATAAAGAATAAATCAAAATTAAAATATTGTAAGGAATAAATCAAAGTAAAAACATGATGATCAATGCACGGGCACCACCAAACTGTCCGCTAACCGTTCGTAATAACTTGAAAATGGCGACGTTTCGCCCCGTCAACGTGGGGCTTTGTCAAGCAAAAGTTCAAACAGACCTTCTTTACTGCTGTTCTGAGACTGGATGAAGATGAGTTGGGATGGTTATTGATGTGGGCTTGTGATTTCTGAAGGGTTGAGGCGTGGAGTGTGGGGTTCAGCCACCAGCCCACCACCAAACCCAGAAGTTCGGTGTCTGGACCAACCTGGCTCTACGAGCTTACAGGCACAATACAGACCCGGAAGACCTCTCCAGTGAGCTCCAGTACCTAAAAACCGCCTGTCGTGCGAATGGTTTCTCCCAGCGCATTATCAAACAGATCTTTGACTCAGCAAAACACAAAGCATGGAAGATTCGCCAAACCCCACCACTCATTACCCGTCCACCAGCACGCCTCCCCGTCGCTCTCACCTCCATTACCTTCTAACCAAGACTGTCTTCCTCCCTAAGCCACCTCCTTGCCCCCCAGAGCATCCGAATCGGCCACGCTCCTGGTCCCAAACTCAAAAACTACTTCAACCTCCGCAAGCATCACCCTAAAGACAGTGCGTCAGTGCACAATATCCTTTGTGAAGACTGCAACCAAACCTACTATGGTGAAACCAATTTCCCCTGCAGCATCACATCTCACAACACAGAGCCGAAATCCAACACAGCACCTCACCACTGCCCTCTCCCGCCACGCCATCACAACCGGCCACACCATAAATTTCAACGCAGCCCAAGTCAAACGCAACTGCGGCAAAACTTGAACGAGAAAAAATCTGGAGTCCTGCCACATCATCTCAGACCAACAAGACATGAATGATGACCTGGGCACTATGGTTGCCTGGCAACAGACTCTCAGACTCACGGCCCCCATCCACCCCACTCAAAATCTTAACTTCCCTCCTCCCACTCCAGATCCCAACAGAAGATTTTTCACTAGACTCCAACGAATTCTGCACTAACCCCACATAGCAACCACCTGCCCCCTTCCGTCCCCACCACCATCTCCTCACCAGAATGCTGACCACAACCCCACACTCCATGCCTCACCCCTTCAGAAAACACAAGTCCACATCAACAACCATCCCAGCTCATCTTCATCCAGCCTCAGACAGCAGTGAGTCATCCAGGCAAATTATTATTAATAAGAATAATTGACTGCCAATGGGTATCCCCTGTGACTTTTGCCATGTTTTATCACCCAGCCAAGAAAGGAGGAGGTCGTGTTATCAAACAAAATAGAAAATGGTGCAGTGTCAAATCACACAAGTAAAAAAAGGTTTCGGAATTCTGGCATTCAAGAACCACCTACTTGTGCACTCGCTTCCAGTTTACAAGATCAGGCCTGATGACGTCATAAAGTTGGAATAAAATCAGTCCATCGGCCAAGTCAGAGTAAATCCAATTTACATACGGTGTAACTCCAAGCGAATTCATCCAATTTCGATAGGCTAAAAATACAAAAATAAACGTTCGTTCTAACAATCCAATCGAATTTGAATAAATGATATGCTTTTCTGATGGTCCAAGTCTGACTCCTGCATTAAAAAAATGCACAAGAGAAAAACGGGCCAATCATAAATCATAGAAGTGAACTTGACATTAACTCTTGATGAGAGCCAGGCAGTTAGTGTTCAAGTCCTTTGGTTTTAAAGCCTGATATAGCCATAAATAATAATATGTAATTTTATCTTTCATTGTAGAAGCTTTACCATATCAAGATGATTTCTTTTTCTTCTTTTTTTTTTTTTCTATTTTTATTACTAATTCGTCAAAAAAATGAGATTGATTATTATTTAAAGCTGACAATTCTTTTTGGCCCCACCTCACCTCTTAAAAATTCTCTCTAATCAAAATTTTCCTTGGACTGATACACTTTCAAACCATTTGCAATCACAAGAGATGATACATTTTCAAACCATTTTGATTTGCAACCAAAGATACGAGTATGAACTTCATTTTTCTCTTTAGAACTTCCAAAAAAAAGTCCTACTTCATACATTGTTCATGTCCCGCATGCCGGAAATCACATTATCACTCCGAGCCATTGGCTCAAAACAAAGTTGATAGGCAATCAAAGCTGCAGAAAAAATGCCTGAATCCTGATTTTTGTGCGGCATTTCCAAGAATTTGCGAACACTTGGCAATACCTTTTAAAATCCTCAATTTAAAACTTTGGACTGCAAAATGCTGCATGCCACAGTAAAGTAAAAGATAAACCATAAGATGCATTTGGGAAGATCTGTTGAAGTAATGTACAACTATGTGTGCATGCTGAGCTTACTTTTTTCTTCCCTGGTCTCCTCTATTATCATTCCAAAATCACCACTGCCAATATTGGCACCATCTAGAGCTGGATAGTTATTGAACAGATTTGCCACGAATGCAAGATTCAGCCGGTAAGCTCCCTCAACCACATCGGTTGGAGTTACAAAACTTCGACAGCCCAGTTTGTCTGCCTGCTTCAGCATTACTTCAGCACGCTGAAGGAGATCATTCTCCTGAAAATATTACAGTGTATCGATAGGAAATAAAATGGGTCAGCATGTGATGAGAAGGCTTACACATTCAAACTTTCCTGCTGACACAACAAATTTATTCGTAGTTGTCGTTTTTGCGATACGGGACTGGTGCCAAAAGATGGAATTCTTACGAACAATGCCATATGATAAAAATGTCCAAGGTACCAACCAAGGAAAATAAAATGGAGGCTTTAGGTACACCGACCTTGCAACATTTAAAAAGACACTTTAGAGAACCTGACCACATGTGGACTGGACGGGTTGTCATTCTTGCTCGCATAGCAAAATTAGGCCAGTTTAAGATGGTTAGGTTAGCGTAGCTGAGGTTAAGAAAAGGTCAAGTTTGCATAAAACTGAGAGGCAAGAATGATAGGTAATTATTTCCAGCTCGTCCACATGTGGCCAGCTGGTGTTCGAAAAAAATAAATTCTGCTTGCAATGATGCAACAAATTGTTGAGTTCAGTTCACAATGGCGATGGGGTGGTGCATCTGATGCCACAACTAAAAGGTGACACATTTCCACTAAGGCTTTATAAGATGTGCATTTTATTTTTTTTTTAGCAACAGTGGTTCAATAGAAATCACACGAAAAAGAAGATATCAGGAAAAAAATAATTATCATGGTTCAGTTGCTATTGTCAACGAAATCGACAATTAGGCACATTTAGATCAAAACAAGAGGTATTGGTATGGGATGAGTGCCCTGCCTCAATGAGGCTTCCATTTGATCAAAGTTTGAGCCGAGCCATTGGGTTTTGCAAAAAAAAACCAATTGTGGACAGATGTCAAAAGACAGACCTGGCCCAACATCCACATTCCTTGAATTGTGGCGAAAACCAAAAATGGAAAAAATTTCCAGATGTGAAAAAAAAATTGTTGAAATAACAAATTTACAAACCCTCAGAGCTTCCGTGTTGACTCGCTTTTCAGCTGGAGCAATCTGTTTGATTAAGTGTGTGTAGATTTCGGAATCGCGAATATCTGTAGTGAAGTTGTTGCACCGTCTAATAAAAAGAAGGGGAAATTATATCAGATCGGAACTGAAAACCATGCGCACCAAACAAAGCTAACAACGTTGACTGGTTACCAATTAATTTAATTGCTTCAACACTGAAGTCATATTTCCCTCGCAACACAAACCAACAATAATGGGAGTAATTGTGATTTTTGACTGACACATTGGGTCTGCTGAACATGTCCGAACAATGGATGAGCAAAACACCAGGTACGTTGGAAAACATAAATATCACAAGCCAACAAATTTCAGCAGGTAAACTGCCTCCCTAGGCAAATCGGAGGAAAACACAGGGTAACCTACCTTCAAAAAAATAAAAAAAAAAGCAAAAGGGATCAGGAGGGTAAGCACTCAAGTCAGGGTGCAGCCTCCTGTGCGCTGATGCATTATTTGAAGACAAGATCCAAGGTACACATGTGGGAACAGGGCCTGGCGAACTGTGGGGGCCCGTTGACCTCCTTGCGCTGAATATTAGACAAGTACACAAATTGGTACCACATGCAAATGGCGAACATGTGGGCGGATCTACCTTCGGGTCAGCTAGAAATCCCAGGCCTGGTAGTCAATGCTCACAGAATTGGGCCTCACCACAAGGGAGAGCAAAAAATGAATATTCATGGCAAATTATTGATGGCAGATATACAATTTCATTCATGGGGGTAAACCAGTCAAAGTGGGCCCACAGGGACATCATAAAAAGGTGACTAGTTGCCTAACCAAAATTGGGGGAAAATAATTCAAAACACCTGTCATTGGTTGCAATGCAATGCTTTCAAAAGAAAACGTGACAACAATACTTTTCAAACCTTCAACCAACCTCTTGATGCCGGCTTGCTCAAGATGGTAGTTTACCCATCGTAATAAAGTGCTTTCCGGTGAGATTTTCATCAAATCTTCTATCTTTTCCCCTGGCTGAAGAACTGCAGCCAATTCAGGGCAGTTGGCCAAGCTAATTTGATTGAACAGACCAATCTGGAAAAGGAACAATTCAAGGAGGTAACAAAAAAGTCAATGGCATCAGGCACCATACAAATTTCAATTCGCATTTGCCCTATTTCAACTCGCACCCTCAGGTTTTAACTCAATAGCCAATTCAACAGATGGGTGCATCTTCCACAACACACAAATCTATCCATTGAATTGGCAATTGAGATGAACTTGAGGGTGAGTTGCAACGGCTAATACGGCCGATTATCGGCAACATCACCAGGTCAGAGGTCCACCCAAATCTGGTCGACAATAGGCCTTGACTTTGCAGTTTTCGTTTTTGTCAAAATAAGCATAATGATTTGACTGATAGAGAATTGCGGGCATCAGACAAACCAGGTGGTACAGAAAGATCAGACGTTGTGACTGAATGGATCTCATTAACATGCAACAGCTACTTTCAGTGTGATTTTAATGTGTTATTCTATCATTTGATGCAACATCACATCCGAGTAATCCACACATGGCTTATGATTCTGTGAACTTAGCCAAACAAAATTTTTTTTCGCCCAGTCGACACAATGCATCAACTCATGGGTATGCAACGTGGAAATGTGCCCTCACTTGTCTTGTATGATAGGTACTTTGAAAGGGAAAGCATGGAGATAGCTCCCTATTGGGAGAGAGCTCCCTTTTGCAAAAACTGACACCCTCCTCACATGCTCCTCTCTTCCCACCAGCTTCACATGATTGAACTTTGTTCACTCGAATGTTCTTGTTGCAAATTGAGATGATTGGTGGAACCGGAATGATTGCAGGCACTCAATCATCCAAGGAGATGAAAAATGGCATCACATCAACAACATTCCTGCAACTTCTAAATAGCACATGAGCGGAAGCTTCAGAGGGGCAACGCTAATTGCTGTTTGAAGTAAAAGTTGTCGTTTTGACGAATGAACCAGTTGTCGTTTTGATGAATGAAGCAGTTGTCGTTTTGATGAATGAAGCAGTTGCCATTTTAATGTGTAGAATGTGGAGAGAAATTCTTCTGCACCCTTCTTTTCTCCAGGATGCAGGATTAGGGCTCTCCTCAAGGTATGCATGTGCATGGAAGTTTGAAGTTGCATCAAATTACCTAACGGCAAGGAGGCGAGATCCAATCCAAACTCTACAAAGGAGTCGGAACGAGAAAAATTATGCAGTTTTTTATTTTTGAAGAGTTTCAGGCATTTTCATCCAAAGCAGACTGTAGGACAGTCTAGAACTGGACTCAGCTCGTACAAGTCAGAAAGGCGGAAACAATTCAACTGCTAACAGTTCTTCACCACGGAACAGCTAGAGATGAGGAGGAATATTCGTAGAACTTGCAATGAGAAGAAAAAACCATTTCTGAAATGCCTGGGTATTCCAAAAAGGTGCAGCATTGGCTTCAACATGCGTAGAAGCTTTACAGGAAGCACAACACATATTTTCGAACAGCTGGCATCAATCATGGAAATTTGTTCGAACTCTCAGCTAGCTACACGAGGAAAATGCTTCAGACAGCATCATACAAAAAGTGCACATTGCTGTGCATGTAATTCGTACCCACAAAGTACACATGATGGCCTCCACTGAGCTTCACCTTGCAGGTTTTTTTTTTTTCAAAAATTAAGATGCCACACCAAAATGCAAATCACTTGAATGTGATTTTGCATCAAATGATAGGATTACACATTAGAACAATGCCTAATTTTGGCCTTCCTCACTTTTCAGATATCAAACTAAATGATTAAGTGCCGTTTGAGACCTACCTAATTTGGAATGCAGCTCAGAATGACCAAGAACACAGTCCTACATCATTTCAACTCAGGTACCTACTGGCAGCAAAAGTGTGCAGGCATCTCCTAATCAACAATCATGATGATTGATTGAAATGTAATTATTCGGAGCAGGACGGAAGCAATATAACAGGACAAATAATTGTAAGGCATGAATGGATGGCTTACCCTTATAATTTGCCAAATGAGGCCAAGTACTAAATAAGGTATCCCTTTGTACAAGGCCTGGGCATCAATATTTACAACATTGCAACCGATTGACTGTGCTGATGTCAGGGCAAGAGTCAGATTCTCATGCTTCCTGTAGACAGTCATACTTTTCTTATTGATGGCTCTCTCGTCAACTGTTTCTGGACACGAGTGATTTATTATTTTACTGTGGAATAAAATAAAAGTTTTAATAATGTCTGAATTTATCAGAGAGCTTACAAACTTGAAGACCATATAGATGGGCATAAATGCATGGCAAGTTGATGAAGATGGGGGCCTGAAGCCTGAAACAGCAGTCCTGAAACAAAACACCCCCCTCCTGAAACAAGCACAACCAGGCTGTTTGAAAAAGACTGGTACTGTCATTGCCTAGTCGCAATCTTCATTTTCTGGTTCCCGTGTGTTGTGGTTTTTACAAAATAGGATCACCCTCTTTGGCCCATCTCTGGTACCATGCTTCAAAGACATGTTGCAGGCCGCCTTTAGTTGGTGCATTCAGAATCGCCTCAGGCCTTGTTGACGGGTTCACAGGTTGAAATAGAAAAAATTGCAATGTGACTTTTTTGAGAGAAGGAAACAGATAAAAGTCACAGGGCACCAGGCTAGTGTTGTACACTGGGTGCGGCAAGCATATTCGACCCCTTTACATGCTCAATACTAAACGACTATGCTGTCAATGTGAGAGCTGCATGAGGTGGGTGTTAAGAAACCAGAGATCCAGGAAGCGCAGACACATGTTGTTGGAGACACCGAGTCAAAATATCATGTGCCGAATGCACACTGATGCTAAGATGCTGGGCATTGTTATTCGTTTGTTATTTGTCGATTTTCACAAACAAATGTGGCATCTATGTTCACAGAAACTCCCTGACAGGGTTGCTTGATTTAAATCAAATGATTTAAATCATTTGATTTAATCACGATTTAAACCAGATTTTTTTTTATTTTTTTTTTACCTCTGATTTAAATCAATGATTTTTTTATTTTTCTTTTGTCTAAAATTACATAAAATGGTCTGAATGGTTAGTGAGACATGAATTTATGAAATGCATGACAGTGTGCATAATGGTAAAGCATTCTGAATGGTGGGCTGATCTTCAGTTTTGGCTTTTGATTTAAATAGAGATTTATGCAGCCAAAACAGAGATCAATGATGCCAAAAATTAAAACAGGTACCAATCACACACAGCTCAAAATGCTTGTGCTGGATTTGCGAAACTTGCCCAAAAGATGTTATTTGATACTGACCTTGCCTCACTGGGCAGTCATCAGTCATCCCTCCCCAGCTAGAGTTGAATGGGACTTCCGGGAGGGACGATCCAGCATTTCGAGAGTCTATTTTGGACTACTTCCCACCTTTGTGCAGATGACCACTTAGTACCTACTACATTCAACATGAGATTGAAAATGTTGCTAAGTGTTGGTTCCGCAGCTGCAGTCCAGTATTCCACACCATCAAACTGTCACCCTGCATCGTAGTTTTGTGTGCAGCACTTACTTCCAACTGTCGGTTCCGCACCTGTAATCTAGAATTTCCCACTTTCAACTGTTGATTCCATGCTGTTTTCCACATGATCTGCACCTGTTTGTAGATGTTCCGCACTCCAACTGTCCGTTCCGTCCCAGTAATCTTGAGTTCCTCATTTCCAACAGTCGGTTACGCACCTGTATTTTTTATTTCCACGCTTCGGTACAGTGTCGGTTCCGCACCTGTATCCAATGTTCCGCACTTCCACCTGTCGCTTCCACACCTGCTATCTAGAGTTCCCTCCTTCCAACTGTTGCTGCTTTCCACATGTTACGCACCTGTTTGCGGATGTTCCACACTCCCACTGTCGGTTCCACACCTGTTATCTTGCTACTCTCACTTCCAACGGCCGGTCCCGCACCTGTAATCTTGTATTTCCACGCTTAGCCTACAGCTGTCGGTCCCGCACCTGTTTCCAGATGTTCCGCACCTGTAATCTTGAGTTCCACACTTCCAACTGTCAGTTCTGCACCTGTTTCCAGATGTTCCGTACTTCCAACTGTCGGTTCCGCGCCTGTAATCTTGAGTTCCACACTTCCAACTGTCAGTTCTGCACCTGCTATCTTGAGTTCCGCACTTCCAACTGTCGATACCGCACCTGTTTGCATGTTCCGCACTTCCACCTGTCAGTTCCGCGCCTGTAATCTTGAGTTCCACACTTCCAACTGTCAGTTCTGCACCTGCTATCTTGAGTTCCGCACTTCCAACTGTCGATACCGCACCTGTTTGCATGTTCCGCACTTCCACCTGTCAGTTCCACACCTGTAATCTTGAGTTCAGCACTTCCAACTGCCAGTTGTACCTGTTTTCAGATGTTCCGCACTTGCAACTGTCAGTTCAGCACCTGTAATCTTGAATTCCGCACTTGCAATTATTGTCAGTTACATAGGTACCTGTAAAATTGAGTTCCGCACTTCCTACTGTCCGTACCGCACCTGTAATCTTCATTTCCTGCACTTACAGCTGTGGGTATGTCACTCCAAGCCCTACCGGGCGGCTGGAGATATCGAAAAAATAGGCCGGATTCCATTGGGTGGAATCCGGCCTATTTTTTCGATATCTCCAGCCGGTTTCTCAAAAAATGGCACTTTAGCAATCCCTACCCGAGATACAGGGACCATGCCAAAATGGCGGGAAAAGTTCAAAGTCAAAAAAAGAGGGCATGCCGACGTAGGAAACAATAATAATACCAATCCATAAATGTGCGTTTATCTCGAAAACTTTTTTTCAATCCTTTGACGGCGCCGACAGACCGCATCTGATGTCATTTTTCATCGGATTTCTGGGAATTTGTTGGCGGAAGTGTGAAGATGGATCGTCGGCAATTCGCCCCTTGATTGACAGGTCGGGTTCTCTTTGACACGCCGACAAAGGAGACCGCCTCTCATCATTTTTTACGATTTCGGTTGTACAACTCCGATTCTTGGAATGAAGACTTTGTACAGGTCTTTGCAATAAACGTGTCATCGGAAGTAAACATGCCTTCAAAGGAGTTGTTCCAAACACTTCAAAAATTGAATATGAAGCTGCAGAAGCAGACAGACTTGAAAAGTTGTGATGCCAAATGGCATCATAGACGAGATAAGGTTACAAAATCCGGAGACACCTTAAACGTTAAGTGCCATTTGAGACCTACCTAATTTGGAATGCAGTTCAGAATGACCAAGAACACAGTCCTACATAATTTCAACTCAGGTACCTACTGGCAGCAAAAGTGTGCAGGCATCTCCTAATCAACAATCATGATGATTGATTGAAATGTAATTATTCGGAGCAGGACGGAAGCAATATAACAGGACAAATAATTGTAAGGCATGAATGGATGGCTTACCCTTATAATTTGCCAAATGAGGCCAAGTACTAAATAAGGTATCCCTTTGTACAAGGCCTGGGCATCAATATTTACAACATTGCAACCGATTGACTGTGCTGATGTCAGGGCAAGAGTCAGATTCTCATGCTTCCTGTAGACAGTCATACTTTTCTTATTGATGGCTCTCTCGTCAACTGTTTCTGGACACGAGTGATTTATTATTTTACTGTGGAATAAAAGAAAAGTTTTAATAATGTCTGAATTTATCAGAGAGCTTACAAACTTGAAGACCCATAGAATGGGCATAAATGCATGGCAAGTTGATGAAGATGGGGGCCTGAAGCCTGAAACAAGCAGTCCTGAAACAAACACCCCCTCCTGAAACAAGCACAACCAGGCTGTTTGAAAAAGACTGGTACTGTCATTGCCTAGTCGCAATCTTCATTTTCTGGTTCCCGTGTGTTGTGGTTTTTACAAAATAGGATCACCCTCTTTGGCCCATCTCTGGTACCATGCTTCAAAGACATGTTGCAGGCCGCCTTTAGTTGGTGCATTCAGAATCGCCTCAGGCCTTGTTGACGGGTTCACAGGTTGAAATAGTTATATTGCAATGTGACTTTTTTGAGAGAAGGAAACAGATAAAAGTCACAGGGCACCAGGCTAGTGTTGTACACTGGGTGCGGCAAGCATATTCGACCCCTTTACATGCTCAATACTAAACGACTATGCTGTCAATGTGAGAGCTGCATGAGGTGGGTGTTAAGAAACCAGAGATCCAGGAAGCGCAGACACATGTTGTTGGAGACACCGAGTCAAAATATCATGTGCCGAATGCACACTGATGCTAAGATGCTGGGCATTGTTATTCGTTTGTTATTTGTCGATTTTCACAAATAAATGTGGCATCTATGTTCACAGAAACTCCCTGACAGGGTTGCTTGATTTAAATCAAATGATTTAAATCATTTGATTTCATCACGATTTAAACCAGATTTTTTTTTTTTTTTTTTTTCCTCTGATTTAAATCAATGATTTTTTATTTTTCTTTTGTCTAAAATTACATAAAATGGTCTGAATGGTTAGTGAGACATGAATTTATGAAATGCATGACAGTGTGCATAATGGTAAAGCATTCTGAATGGTGGGCTGATCTTCAGTTTTGGCTTTTGATTTAAAAGAGATTTATGCAGCCAAAACAGAGATCAATGATGCCAAAAATTAAAATCACCTACCAGCTCAAAATGCTTGTGCTGGATTTGCGAAACTTGCCCAAAAGATGTTGTTTGGTACTGACCTTGCCTCACTGGGCAGTCATCAGTCATCCTTCCCCAGCTAGAGTTGTATGGGACTTCCGGGAGGGACGATCCAGCATTTCGACAGTCTACTTTGGACTACTTCCTACCTTTGTGCAGATGACCACTTAGTACCTACTACATTCAACTGAGATTGAAAATGTTGCCAAGTGTTGGTTCCGCACTGCACTCCAGTGTTCCACACCATCAAACTGTCGCTCTGCATCGTAGTTTTGTGTTCAGCACTTCCCGCAGTCGGTTCCGCACCTGTAATCTAGAACTTCCCACTTTCAACTGTTGATTCCACACTGTTTTCCACATGATCCGTACCTGTTTGCAGATGTTCCGCACTCCAACTGTCCGTTCCTTCCCAGTAACTTGAGTTCCTCACTTCAAACAGTCGGTTCCGCACCTGTTATTTTTATTTCCACGCTTCGGTACAGCTGTCGGTTCCGCACCTGTATCCAGATGTTCCGCACTACCACCTGCTGCTTCCGCACCTGTAATCTAGAGTTCCCTACTTCCAACTGTGTTGATTCCACACTGCTTTCCACATGTTACGCACCTGTTTGCGGATGTTCCACACTCCCACTGTCGGTTCCACGCCTGTTATCTTGCTACTCTCACTTCCAACGGCCGGTCCCGCACCTGTAATCTTGTATTTCCACGCTTAGCCTACAGCTGTCGGTCCCGCACCTGTTTCCAGATGTTCCGCCCTGTAATCTTGAGTTCCACACTTCCCTGTCAGTTCTGCACCTGTTTCCAGATGTTCCTACTTCCAACTGTCGGTTCCGCGCCTGTAATCTTGAGTTCCACACTTCCAACTGTCAGTTCTGCACCTGCTATCTTAGTTCCGCACTTCCAACTGCGATACCGCACCTGTTTGCATGTTCCGCACTTCCACCTGTCAGTTCCGCGCCTGTAATCTTGAGTTCCACACTTCCAACTGTCAGTTCTGCACCTGCTATCTTGAGTTCCGCACTTCCAACTGTCGATACCGCACCTGTTTGCATGTTCCGCACTTCCACCTGTCAGTTCCACACCTGTAATCTTGAGTTCAGCACTTCCAACTGCCAGTTGTACCTGTTTTCAGATGTTCCGCACTTGCAACTGTCAGTTCAGCACCTGTAATCTTGAATTCCGCACTTGCAATTATTGTCAGTTACATAGGTACCTGTAAAATTGAGTTCCGCACTTCCTACTGTCCGTACCGCACCTGTAATCTTCATTTCTGCACTTACAGCTGTGGGTCCCCCAACTGTTTCCAGATGTTCGCACTTCCATCTAACTGTCGGTTTCGCACCTGTAATCTAGAGGGACGCACTTCCAAGTTCCAATATCGATTCAGCACAACCACGTATCGATTCTACACATGTTTCCAGATGTTCCGCACTTGCAAGGGTCGGTTCCGCATTTCGGTATCTCTTACGATGAAGGGAATCATCCGATCCGAATAAATTCAATCCGCGTCTGTCCAGATCGCGTGGGGGTCGAATTATCGCCAAAACAAAAAGTCGACGTCTCTTATGCACCAAATGGGAGAAAAATGTCAAAATTCGATTTTGAGGTTAAGACCTGTTTTGATCGAAGGAGGAAATTATCCTATACAATTAACCGGTCCAGCCCGGAAGCCGTGCGCCACACCTCCGCAATAATTATAACCACAGACGACTGACGTGTTGCACACTGCCGCAAAAGAACCGACAAATTCCGTCGCTGAGTCGAACGACGGGTCTCACACCGCCGCGGTTCCATGCACCTCAATTGCATTTTCCCGACAACTCCGGCTCGGCGAGAGAACAATTTTCAAATGAAGCCGAAACCGGGATTTTAGGGATTTTTGCGACAAGTTTCATTCGATTCTCGTGGCACGTTCAAAAGTTATTTGGATTTCCGCCACCAGGTGGCATTTGTGTTTTGGCATTCTGGCGGTCTGATCTGACATTTTTGTTCGATGTTTGTGCGGTTTGTGTTACATTCTGACAGTTTTATGCAGCATTTTGGTGCATTTGCGTGATATTTTCTGGTATTTTGCGGTCTTTTTCTTGAAATTGGCGGCAGTGCGGCTTGTTGGTGGGATCGCGGCAGCCAACAACGCGCCAGTTCTTGTCTTCCATTGGCGATGTTGCAAACACGTTTTTGCGATATTTTGGTGCACTTGTGCATTATTTTTTGACATTTTGCTGCATTTTCACAGCATTTTTGTGGAATTCTGCAGTTGGTTGTTTTCCTTGGTATGAAAAATCCATATTTCGTCGATTTCAGCTACAGCTGCCTATGTTCATTTTACAGTCCTCAAAAGATGCAATGGAAATTTGCATTTTTTTCTGAAAAAAACTCCGTCTGGGCGAAAGAAAATTCATTTTGAAAACGTGCGTGCACAATGCGCTTTTTCAGCACCACATTTTGAATCTCCGGGCTTGACCGGTTAAATTCATGCGAAATCGCGATGGTTAGCCCGGAAAGTTCCGGGATCCGCAGTTCCGCACTTTACTCACGGCAAGTAAGTTACACACGACAGTTACACACGGCAAGTAAGTTACACACGCACTTTACACACGGCAGTTTTTGTGTGAAAATAATAATAATAAATAATAATAAGTAGCAGCAATCAACCTAAATTAAAGGCCAGTGACTACAAAAAATTGATTTAAATCGATTTTTTCGATTTAAATCATGATTTTTTTACCATAAAAAAATCCGATTAAAATCAAAAAATCTGATTAAAATAAAAAAAATCGATTTTCTTGATTTTTAAAAAAAAAATCAGCATCCCTTCCACCTGATGTGGCCATTTTGGGTGCCCTTGGACCACCCTGATTCACCCCTGCCACCCAGCCTTCCATAAAATGTCCAAACTGATGAAAAGCTGTTTACTAGGGAAGGACATTCTCCCTCTTTGCTTGCCACAGCAATTGGCATACTTTACTGAGGGGGGGGGGTTGACCGGGGTGAACAAAAGGCGGCTCTTTTGTTCATCGTTAATTTCATGGAGGCGAAAATCCGACTCATTTTCAGAGCCCACAATAGGAGAGAAAAAACAAAGTATAAAGCGAAGCCTGAAACAATACAATCATGTGGAACTTTGAAACTCCCAAGCCTGGTCAATCTGCACCAAGCTGTCAGTCTCAGTCTTTGTCAAACAGCCCACACTTTCAATTTATCCTGCACATTGGCCCAACAGGCCAAACAAAATTTTGACAAAATACGAATACTTCATCATAGGTAGGAACCTCCATAACTTCAATTCAGTCTGGAGGGACAGAAAATCCCAGCTTGAATTTCATGTGGTCGCCTTGAACTTTGTTGGGTTGGAACAGGGGTTAGGATGGGACCCCCCACCTTGAATCTTGTGTTCAGGTGTGCAAAAAGTGGAAGATCCTGCGACCTGGGATCGTGCAGCCTATGCAAAATCACCATCCGTGTACGACTGCCATCCAGAAGTTATCTTTCGGTCCACAATCTATAGATTTCAAACCCTCACATTGGTGGAATATCTCCTACCTAACCCTCACATTTGTGGAATATCTCTTAACTCTGTTACACCTGTTTGATGTGGCTCTTGGTCTCACAGACCTTGCAATTTGAAGACGATTTTGACCCCTTGTCGATTGGAAGAAAATGGACCTTGCCAGGATCGGGCGTGGATGCCTGGACATTTTTTGCACCCTGTGTTGTCATCTGCAACTTTGTTGGGTTACCCAGGAGGTGGGATGAGACTCACCACCAGCAGATGAATGTGATGATGAAGCAATAATCCATTTTGGATTAATGGGAGAAAAGAAGGGTGTTTGCTGTCTGCATGATTTGCTGAAAATATCATGGGGCCTTCGAAAGACCCAAAGCATGAAATTATAACAGAAAAAAGAAAAGAACTAACCATAACAATATTCCATCCTGCACTTTTTCATATAGATCCCTGCCAAGGGTATCAATTGGAAGAATATGTTTCAAATCAGGATCA